>JAUTXW010003714.1:0-62566 GCA_030620095.1 Kuschelorhynchus macadamiae | reverse complement strand
GGATTGAGAGCTATTGTTCCCAAAATTGCTACCACCACGTCGTCGTTCGTTTTGGTTTTCCTCCTGCTGCGTTTTCTGGATGAGAGTTGGCCGGTCTGGCGACACCTAGTCTCCAATCGTTTGAACGTCATGTGAGATTTTGGTGGTAAGTTGGGAAATTTAAAAAAATGTCTTTATTTTTATTAGTTTTTTAACTTGCTCTTGCAGCGATATATGTCAATTACTCCAAACATAAAAATTTAAGTTTTTCAGAGTCTTGAAAGCTTAGTGTCATTTCCATTAAAATATGGTCCAATATTTCATAAAAAAGGGTTCTATACTTAGCCCTAATTTCTTCAGATGAAAGCTTAGCAAGCTCACGTTTGTAATGATTTATTTCTGTAATATAATTTGCTTTATCAAACATGGTATTAAAAAAAATATTCATTTCTTTTTTTACAGAGCGCCTCACGGCAGCGTTTTATATTGAATATGCAAAAGTGAATGTCAAACGAATTTTTTTGAAGAACGCAACTTGAACAATCAGATTTACTAACTTCGAATTTGAAGACCAACGAGTTTCTGTAATTGCTGCTATACGCCTCGTAGATGCAGATGTAAGAGCATACGTTCGTTTGGCTGAGTGATGAAAAAATGAGGGAATACCACCAAGGCTTGCAAAAAAATTCGACATTTAGAAATATTTTTAAACTTCGCTGCATCAGGACAAATAGAGCCTGCGGCGCTTTTTGTTTTTTTTTGAAGGCCATTTAGATGGCCAGACATCACACTTGCGCCATCATAACATTGCCCAATTAATTTATGTTTATAGTCAAATTGGTCCAAAATTTGATCCAATAGAGAATATAGATTCTCCGACGTTCTATAGGAGCTGACATTATAAAATCCTAAGAATCTCTCGACTACTGAACTTTCTGAATTAACGTATCTGAAAATTATGGAGCACTGGGAAGTTTGCTTAATATCTGGTGTCATCCACTTGCACAGAAAAAAAATTGTGTTCATTATTTCATTTTTTATATGATCATTTAAATAATCAAAAATGCATCCAATTATTTCGTTTTGAATAGTTTTCGAGTCACCAGTAAAAACATTTTTAATTTTTTATGATGATCTTTTAGTTCTTGGGAACTTCTCGATATTAATAAACCTAAAAGCTCTTTGAAATTCCCTCTGTTTATTGACTCGCTGCTCTCATCATGGCCGCGAAAGACTAACTCTTGTTTTGCAAGGTACAAAACTGCGTCAATTACCAAGCACATAAATAGTCTATTTAATCGGACGTTTTCGTTAAAATGTGTTTAATTAATTAATCCGCATTTTAAATGCTCCGCCGAGTCTTCATGTTTATGCAAAGACCTTGATATATTTAACATACCTGCAAATCCTTCCTTATTCCACACTGAATATTTATTGGAAAAGCAAACAAGGCCAGCAAAACCATTTTGTAATATTTCACTACTACATAACCATTTGTACGCCGAAAAGCAGGATGACGATTAAAACTCTGATCTTGTTCCTTCCATCGATTAAATGGAGTTTCCAACAAAATGCAAACCACATCCGTGATCGGATTCATCAATAATGTAAATTAATAAACCCGACACCAAATAAAGTTGTAACAACACCATAAATAAATATAACACAAAACAGTAAAGTAAACTGCAAAGGAACTAACCGCTTGCAGCGAAAATAAAAGTAAACAACCACCCCAAACTGAACGACACGTGGGTGTAGTGTACTGCGTTAGCAATTCACCGAGAGCGTTGTATGACGCTGGTTAACATTAATCTTTCATGCGGTCCACGTCATCACATACCCGTTGTCATGGCAACGTAGTAGGAAAATCGTAAACTAAACATAGCACCTCCAGCAAAGTCGAAGCGGTTTGCGCCACTGTTTTAGTTGTTATAATAAAGTTCGATTGAAAGTTTTAAAAAGACATGCCGCCAACGGTCAAGTAAAATATTTATTCGAGATGTACAGTTTATTTTTGCCAATTAGGTGAATAAATAAATAAAAAAACTTAAATTTTAAGAGATCACTTCACCTGAATAGCCGCCACTGCTTTGCTATAAAATGTTGCTTAAGATACTGGTAAACAACAATTGATAAAAAGGCCTACTTTGTTTATAGATATAACCGGTCAGGATTTTTTGCGAGGTTATTAAAGGGAGTTTTCGCACCTATTACTGTATCTTATATTAGGAAAAAATGTGGTTTATGTAGAATTTAAATAGTTAAATTTCCATTTATGCACAGCAAGATTCATGATTTAAACCAGTGTGCGACGTGGACGTTTATGGCTGTTGCCGCTATCTTCTGAGGCTGCACGCCTGGAAAAACGCGGTCTTCTTTCACGGCGATGAGGTGGCGGACTGCTTCGAGAACAAGACCTTGAGGAAGCTTGGAGGCGTAATTCGGATTCTAACTGCTCCAGTCTTTTTGATAAAATTTTGGAATATGCACGATTCCTACGGCTAGAATCCGATTCACTCGACGAGGGACTCCTCTTACGTTTATATTTCTTAGATTTGACCATAATGCTAAAAATAACGCTGCAAATGTGAAGTACCCAATAGATAGATAGATCTATTTATTTGACATCGTAACAAATACATGTTTCATGCAAGTCAGAGGGCAGCAGTTAATAAAATAAAAAAACTAAAAAGGCAGCGATATTAAATAATACACTAAAATTTAACTAAACTAAAGAAAATAAAATACAAGAACAAACTATCGGAAAATTACATTAAAGGTGGCGCCGCCAAATATTCTTCAATAGAATAGAAACACTTATCTAATAAAAAAGTCTTAACTCTGTGTTTAAAATGGGTATATTGCCATTTGCCAAGTTTATTAAACAATTTAAAATTTAAGGAATTACGTGCTGATTTTGCAAGGCGTTGCCTGGGCAACAGTAAGACACCCAAGGAACGGGTACTGTAATTGTGATTGGAATTTTGTTTCAAAAAATTAACCGAGTCACGATGAATTTCAAGGACTGTCTGGTAGATAAAAACGCATGGAAGTGACATAATCTTATATTTAATAAATAACGGTGGACAAGAAATTAAAGGACCAACACCCTCGATTGTCCTTACGGCTCTTTTTTGAGCTTTAAATGCTTTATCAAACCACGCTGACCCACCCCAGACAACCGTTCCGTAGCTGATAAGAGAATGGATATTAGCAAAGTACACAGTAAGAACAATTTCCAAATTAAAAGATTTTTTAAGTTGCCTCAACAAATAAATCTGTTTGTTTAGTTTGTTACACAGATCTTCAATGTGATGATGCAATTTTAACCCATCCTCTATGATATCTCCTAGAAGCTTTACGCAATTTCCTTTTACTATATTATTATTAAAACTAAAGTTAATCTTTTGAGTTTTGTCACAATTTAATTTGAGCCTATTGCTGATGAACCAGTCGTCAGCATTCCGTAAAACGCGAAAAGTATTTTCTTCGATTTGGCAAGCGTCCGCAGCCGAAATCAGAAGAGTAGCATCATCAGCATAAAGCACGCTCCGGCTTGGTAAAATATTGGCATTGAAATCATTGATGTAGATAATAAAAAGTAGTGGTCCGAGGATAGAACCTTGAGGTAGCCCAATTGCGATCGATTGCCTCCGCGAAAGCGGAGTTCTGTCTAGTAAGTAAGATGTAATTAGTTCAAGAGGAGGGCCAGCTATGCCCAAAAATTCCAACTTGTTTAAAAGTATAGAATGATAGACACAATCAAAGGCCTTGCTGAGATCGCACAGTACAGCAGACCGCAACTCACCCCTATCAAGGCCCTCGACCACATCACTCACAACCTTAAGGATCGCATGAATCGTAGACCTACCTCTCACAAAACCAAACTTTCTCAAAACATTATGTTATAATTACCGTCAACAACGGAGTAACAGTCCTTAAAGAATGCTTAAGTATTTTGGTATTTAAATCATAAATATCACAGCAACTGGAATTTTTAAGTTTATTTATTGAATCAGCTACGTCGAATTCCGATACTGGTAGCAAAAAAAGAGGACAACGGTCGAGATATCTTACTGACGTATAGTGCGGGACACGAAAGAAAACCTGGCGGAGTCAATCGGTTTAGGAAGGTCGGCCAAGAAATCTCTTTAAACCAGTGGTGTCCCGTCGTTCTTTAAATAATATGGCACTCCTTTTTGACTATACGCACTTCAGATAATTAAAAAATGTAACTATGCTTAATGAACCTTTATCTATATTTGTCTGTTTTCTTTCGTGTACCGCACTTCTATATCTCTTTTGTGTTGCAAAAACGGCGAACTTTCGAATTTTAAAATGATTTAATTTTGATTTTTGTTGATCGATTTACCTATAAATATATTTTTTCTTGAGTTCTGTCATTACCGATTCCCGGACTACTAACTACACCACTATTATTGGACCACCCAGTATAGTGATACAGGATTTACATGTCCAGATTTTACAAGGGCAGCCAGCATCAGATCCAGTGAACGAGATTTACCAAAATTTTAACTTTTGCAGTTCGGCTTTGGGCTATTCGGGTATGCCAAAAGTGACCGTTTGTCTCCGTTTGTCATATCTATTACTTTATACAGGGGCCGTCATTGTCAAGTACTATACAGGGCGTTTCCTAATTGAGTGCTGATGTTAAAGGGGGTGTTTTTATGTCCTAAAAGTCTTAACTATTGAGATACATGATGGTAAATTTTAAAAATAAAACATTTTTTTTCATCCCAATTCTGATGCTTTTGTAGATAACTGCATGAAATTTGATACACGTCTTCTATGCATTAAGGAGCATACAGATTTACCCAGGTTAATTACATATGCACGCCACTGGTAGAAATTTCAAAAATTAATTTGTAATAAAAAAATGCTCGTTTATGCATAAAAGACGTGTATCAAATTTCACACAGTTATTTATCTATAATAGCATCAGAATTAAGACTTTTAGGTTCATATTAAACTTTTTTCTTAAAAAGGTCCAAGAATCACCCCCCTTTAACATAAGCGCGCAATTAGGAAACGCCCTGTATAGTACTTCACAATGACGCTCCCTGTACAAAGTAATATGTCAGACGGAGATAAACAGTGACTTTTAGCATACCAGAATAGCCCAAGGTCGAACTGCATAAGTTAAAATTTTGATAAATCTTGTTCACTGGAATTAGTGCTGGCTCTCCTACTATAACTACATTGATGTGTTAATTTTGGAAAAATATGAGTTCTGTAGTTTTTCAAATATTAGTTGCACTATTAGATATTTTTTGAATAGAAAATTTATTATTTTGAAGCAGTTTATTGACAGCTACTTTATGAACAATTTTACAAAATATATGAAAAAAAAAGTAAGCCATTTTTGAGGTTGCCGGCTGTGATTCTAATGGTTCGATTCCTTCTAAATCGTTGTCTTCCTCTGAAAATGATGAGGTTTCGTCGTCACTACTTGAAGATCTCAGTGTAATAACTAAATCATCAATAACTGTCTCAATTTTGCCATCTAGTTCCTAGTATTTATCTTCAATACAACGAACGTGTTTAACATATGATTTCTAATTTTCACTCGATCTTGAGTCAGTCGCTTCTAATGTTATTTTATTTAAATATTTAATTGAAAGTTCACCAGTATTGCGCTCTCGAATATATTTTTTACTCCTGCCCATGCAAGTTCAATAGGTCGCACATGTATGGAGGCAGCCTTAAAGGTGTATGACCCGAGCTTACGTAAAAGACCGTCAATGTTATACTTTTTTTCTCTAGACTTGTTGGCTGATATAACTTCATATATTTATATTTTCTCCATGTTGGATCACATACAAGATTGTTCGATGTAAGCCACGATATCATATGAGCTTTTGTAGAGTATTTAGTTGGCACTTTATCTTGATCTTGATCTACGTGAGAATGATAAGACGCATTTTCAACTACCACGACTGATTTGGGAGGAATGTTAGGTAGAAGCTTCTCGAGCAACCACTTTTCAAAATTATCTCTATTCATCTGTCCATGATAGTCTCCAGTTGTTAGTCCCGAGCGAAAAACTAAAGCAGCACCTGGAACAAATTCGGCTTCTGAACCAGCATGAACTATAATAAAGCGACCACTAGAGCGGATTCTCTGAACAACACCTGTAACACTTTCACTTTGCCAGCATTTGTTCACTGTCATATCATTATCTACCCAGGTTTCGTCTAGATACACAATATTGCGTCCTTCTTGGCTATATTGCTTACAGTTGATAGATACTAGTATACAAAATAAATACGTTTAGTTTATTAATTTCCACTTATTTATTTTTGCTTGACAGCTGTTTCGACACACCGTGTCTTTGTCAAAAGCTAACTTAAAACTGACACTAAAATCTGTACCAAATATAAAAAAAAATATATATAAAAATCTTAATGGTGTCAATAAAACAATATCCCAATATCTTTACCCACCTCGTCTATTCTTTAGGTATAAAGATTTAACAGAGGGGAACCATTTAAGTCCAACTGGTCATTCAATAAAATATTTCGGGTTTTCCTCTTGTTAATTTCTAAACTTTCCAAATGGTTCAATTTGTAGCTTTTATTAGCCCTATGCAAAATTTTATATTCGTCTTTAAATGTATGATTTGCTTCTATCAAATATTTAGCGTAATTGGAGTCTGTTTTTTCTTTATTATATGAGGATGTGTGTTCTTTTATACGTTTATTGAAAGATCTACCCGTTTGGCCAATGTAAACTTTGTCACAGGAACTACATTGTAATTCGTATACCCCTGATTTTTTAGATTTATCAGACTTGGATTTATTATTTTTAATATATTTCCCTAACGTATTATTTGTACAGAAGGCAACTTTATAATCTGCTCTCATGAGATGTTTACTGATTTTAGAGCTAATTTTGCCTGTATATGTTATTGTATTAAATTTGGCTATATCTTTTAAATTATTATTTGGATAGATTAGATTGCTTTTTTATATTGTTTTGTATGTACTATTTTGTCGACAAACTGTACAAATAATACATCAGGGAAATATATTAAAAATAATAAATCCAAGTCTGATAAATCTAAAAAATCAGGGGTATACGAATTACAATATGGTTTCTGTGACAAAGTTTACATTGGCCAAACGGGTAGATGTTTCAATAAACGTATAAAAGAACACAAATCCTCATATAATAAAGAAAAAACAGACTCCAATTACGCTAAACATTTGATAGAAGCAGATCATACATTTAAAAACGAATATCAAATTTTGCATAGGGCTAATAAAAGCTACAAATTGATCCATTTGGAAAGTTTAGAAATTAACAAGAGGAAAACCCGAAATATTTTATTGAATGACCAGTTGGACTTAAATGGTTCCCCTCTGTTAAATCTTTATACCTAGAATAGACGAGGTGGGTAAACACCGATATTGTTTTATTGACACCATTAAGATTTTTATATATATATTTTTTTATATTTGGTACAGATTTTAGTGTCAGTTTTAAGTTAGCTTTTGACAAAGACACAGTGTGTCGAAACAGCTGTCAAGCAGAAATAAATAAGTGGAAATTAATAAACTAAACGTGTTTATTTTGTATACTAGTGTATAATGAATTTCCATCAAGTAACGGCTACATCGATAAGAAAAGTTGATAGATATTTCACCCGCCAGTGAAAAATTATTGGTTTCTCAATGAGCAGTTTTCATTTATTTTGGCACTTGCGCCAAACAAAACCATTTGATCGTAAAAGCCGATTTAAGGTTTTATACCTGTACGGAAAATCTATTTTGTTCTTTACAGCACGAAGTAGGAGTTTGCAGGTCGGAACCTTCTTCAAGTTTATATAAAAATCCTCTATTGTTCGTCGAATTACTTGAAAATCACCATCGTCAATTTTATCTTTGTATGATAATCGGGGTCTTTTTTACCAGGAGATGAAGGTGAAGAAAGGTGAAGTAGAACATGAGCGATCAGTATGTTCTCTTTGAATTTTTCTTACACTATTTTCTGAAACACCAGTGTAAAATGCAGCGCCTTCTGTTCGATTTTCAATTGGAATAGTCAAGCTATTATTTTCAGCTTCTCTAGTACAGGCCTCTATAACGCTCGCGATAACTTCACATGCACCCCTTCGAATTGTTTTTCCTCTTTTGCTCGCCATCGTTACTTCGAAATAAAGCCAACGCATTTATATAGAAGTGCATGGAGACTCTAGGCACATCCCAATTACAAGTAGACCAGTGCGAAATTTACTAAATCCTCGATTAATTTTCCGCACCACTTAGCTGGCGCACTTTATAGGTTAAGCGGCAAACTATTACAACAAATAAAATAACGTAAAATTTATTTGCTTAAACAAATTTTACTTTTCCGCTTGCGGCTATGAACCTTTATTTTAAGGACCGCCCGGTTTTCTTTCGTGTCCCCCACTTTATTGAAGATGATCATTGTTAGTGGTTGGCAAGGAGTTTAAAATTGTACTAGAAATAGTACAGAAATAATTATTGAAAGTTTCGCAGTCAATACTGCATTAAGCGTCATTATTATTAGTGCTAATACATTCAGTTCGAAGTTTCCATGTGTTTCTTGATTTATTGTTAGAATTTATTAAAACATTTTTGTAAGCGTCCACTTTGTAAGATAATTCGTTAAAACGTTTACATTACGATCTTCCGAATTAAATATATCCCAGTTAGATTTCTGCATAGTTGGATTGGATTTCTGCATTGGATTTGTCTTAAGAATTTCGTTCAAATAAATGACCTGACCCAAGTGGTCTGATAAACAAGAGTCAACGATTTTAGTTACATAATTTTCAAAATTGGCATTTGTTAAGATATTATCTATACAACTCTCTGAGCCCGGAGCAATTGTAAAATCCGACAAGGTAACATGCAAACGTATGAGCTGATTAATTGTGTCAATTCAATAAGATTTTTTGAGTGTTGCTGCATTGGAAAATCAATATTAAAATCCCCCAAAATAACAATTTTGTTAGAGACCGTATTTAAAAAATTTAGAGCTTCCTCAAAACATTCCAGAAATATCTGAAAATTACCCAGGCAGGATCTATACAAACAAATGACTATAGTTTTTGTAGACTTCAACAAGATTCCACAAAAGGTTTCAAATTCAAAGGTATAGCTGCAATCGTATCATGTACAAAAATGGATGTGCCACTGTGTATAGTGTCAGACCTATAAAAATAATTAATCAGATTAAAATTAGCTAAATTGAAATGTGTTAGAGCAAATTCGGTTGCCAGTGCTTGCTAAAACAAAGTATATCAAAAATATTACTATCTAAAAATAATAGCAGTTGGTTAATCTTAGTATTTAAACAATGTACATTTAAATGAAAAATAGCAGTAGAGTTCGCTAGGTATTCCTTGCAAAACGGACGAGATGTTATTCCTTCGACAAATCCTGCCTCTCTTCTGGAAAATTCTGCCTACTAAATTTGAAACGATGAACCGCTATTCCTTCAGGCCATATATTCTCATCATACACCAGCTTGACGTCCTTTATAGGGAATGATATTTTGAAAGACATTGTATTTTCTTTTTTGTTCCAAACTTAACGTTTGAAATCGATATCAGGAGCCACACTTTTTAAGTGCCCCTGTAAATCAGCCACACTTCTATTTGGGTGAAAACTATAAACGTGCAGGAACTCTGATTTAGGTACAATTTTAATTGCATGGCTAGTACTCTGCCTAGTACCAATTATTGGTTTACTTTCAGGGTAATGATTCCAAAAGTAGGTTTCAGTGGATATTTGTTTCCGCTTCCGTCTGAGTCACCTACCAAAAAAACAGAGATCATTGCACCTTTTATAGCCTTTTCCACTTGTGAATTTGTAAACACACTTCTATCACTTGTTTGTTTATCGTTGAAGTTGGAATCAACAGATTTTGTGGTCTTCACGTGACTGTTAGACACTGACGATAAAGTAGCTTCCAAGTAACAGACTAACTTATTTACTATGTTAAACTCACATTCTTTGCTCTCTAAGGCAAGTTGTCCTTATGGGAACAGTGCCCTACAAAAGCTTCGAATAAAAATTATTTGCATATTATCGGGTGAGACAAATTTTGTAATAAAAAAAATGACTTGAACCTTCCGCACGAAGCCCAAGATACACAATGAGACAACGTTGCAATGAGCGCGCAGTGTTGCCAGTATTTTCTATCCGCTAGGCGCCAAATTATCCGTTAGAGAGCGCCTAAATCGCCCAATATAAAAAGAAATAAAAAACGCCACAATGTGCAGTAGTGCGCATATATTCATATTGATACCAACTATGACGTACGGCAAAACTTTTTTTTACATACTAGTAAATATAAATTCACTTTTTTACGACAATCCAAAAAAAGCCTAACGGGAACTAACCTAAATGTAATCTGACTTTTTAAAGAATGCAACATATAAAATTATAGGATTTATTGAAAAAAAAAATTAAAAGCAACGGCCAAGAGTCACAGCATGGCGTCAAAGTTGGTGTCAATATAAATATATGCTGAACTACAGAAAAACCTTCTGTGGCTGAACCAATCCAACCCAGCGGGTTATTCCATGTTATTCACGATTTTAAAAAGTAGCAAATTGGGGAATCCAAACCACGTGATTTCTGCACTCCACAGCTGGCAATGTCAAAAACTCATTACAATTGAACAGATTAAAAAGCTATTTGATACAAAAGATTTTATTCACAATGATTTAGAACTGTGATATGTGTTTAAAAATTACTTAAACACGAAAGATCAAACACTGATATCAAGTGCATTTGAAGAATTATAAACTATTTGTCCTATTTTGACGAGCTGTCGGATTGCCTAATACATTTATATTTTTAAAATTTGTAAGACAATAAAATACTTAAGAAACAGGAAAACGATTATCATATAAAAAATATCCTCTTTGCAAACATAAATCACATATTAGGAACTTAAGAACTCTCAAAAATATCTTTTCTAAGAATAGTACCAATAAAAAACATGAATCACATTAGGAACTTCACAAAACTATTCCAACCTAACTAAATTATATGTCTAGTACTTCTAATATAATGTCAATGACATTGTTCTGCAAATTATCTTCTTCGCTTATGGTGTCATAAATTTTGTAGTTAAAAAGTTCCAGTTATTATTGTTGCAATGTATACGTAGTACTAGTATTGAATCTAATGTCTCGATAACCAGTTTATTTTGAGCTTTTGTTTTTACAATATTCATAATAGAAAAATACCCTTTCAACTACTGCATTGCTTAAGGGAAATGTTAATGGTTTCAAACATAATTTGGATAAGTTTTCAAACAATAGTTCTCCAAGTGCATTTTTGAAATTATTTAAAAATGCCCAAAACACAGTTGGATTCTGTGGTATCTCACCATTGGGAAAGTGATTGGCCCAATTAATTGTAATTAACTTTCTCCACTCATTTTCAACTAGATCAATATCACACTGGATAAATTCAAATGAAAAGGTTTCCTGTAAAGGTCTTCTTGAGAAAGACAAATAGTTAATAATAATAATACATTTTATTTTGCACTCATATAACATATAACAAGGTGTACACATATTTATCATGAAAAAAATAAATGCAAAATAGGAGCTGAAAGCAATCAAAATTGTTCAAGGTCCAGCCCCTACAGAAATTATTAAATTGACAATATATGTTCGCAAAGTGAACTAAATACTATACTTAAAATAAAGTAGTAATTGTCAGGAAATATAGAATGTAAATCGTGCAACATTGTATGTGTACAGGCTCGCATATAAATAGACGCCATCTTTTATAATAAAGCAGTTGCGTCGTCGTTTGTCGTTTCATTTCATTGTCCTCATCCCAGACCCGCTCCCAGCAGTAACACATGGCGCAGTAAGGTCGTCCATTTTGTAAGCCGAAAAAAAAAGAGAAAAACTGAAGATTGAAGCTAGAAGAATGGACTTTAGAGGGATTCCACCCATGATAATGTCGGGAAACCTTTCAGAAAATTGGAAATTTTGGAAGCAAAGGTTCAATACGTATTTAAAAGCAACAGAAATATCAAAAAAGGACGAAGGTACAAAATGTGCTCAGCTCCTCACGTTGATTGGAGACGAAGGTATTAGAATATATAATGCATTTACTTGGGGGCAGGATGAAACGGAAACTTTGGAAAGTCTGCAGATTAAGTTCGATGCTCATTTTAACCCGAAAAAGAACCTTACCTATGAACGGCATAAATTTTTCACAATTCAGCAACTCGAAGGTCAATCGGTTGATCAATTCATTACTGAACTAAAGAATCTGTCACTTTCTTGCGAATTTGGCGATTTAAGAGAGTCACTTATTAAAGACATGCTAGTTTGTGGATTAAGGTCTACCACACTGAGAGAAAAGCTACTTCAAGAAGATGCTACTACCTTGCAAAGGGCCGTCCAAATTTGTGTTAACATAGAAAGCACAAGGCAGCAGAACAGATATATCACCAATGGTATTAAACAAGAAAAACAAGTGGAAGTGGACGCTATTGGTACCAGGTCTCGTAAGAATCAGGGCCCCCGATCACAGCAACTAAGAACTGACCATCCAGGTTCGTTAGGTTCATCTACAGGGCACAATCAAGGCAAATCCACCTGTCCCAAGTGTGCCAAACGTCATGAATATGGGAAATGCCCTGCATTTGGCAAGAAATGTTTAAATTGTGGTATCAGTAATCATTTTTCTTCTTGTTGTTTTAAAAACAAAGTATCTAATAACCACCGTTCTAACTTTAACAATAAATCTAAATATTTTAAACATAAAAAATCTATTAACTGTATAAAGGATAATGACTCTAGTTGTAGTGATTTGGATGATACAGATAATTTTCTTTTCGCCACCTTCGGGCCACGGGATGTCTGAGAGTTTGTGGGTTACGACTTTGGAGATTGAAGGACAGACTTTGGACTTTAAACTGGATACAGGAGCCATGGCCAATATAATACCTGTAAGTTTTCTACAAAAAATCAATTTTGATCTGTCAAAAATAAAGTTAAAACCAAGCTCACTTCTTATACTGGGCATACTATTCCTATTATTGGTCATTGTATTTTAAATTGTAAGTCTAAAAATAAACAGGAGGGTCTGTTATTTTATGTGGTCTACTCAGAGAACAGTCCTTAATCCTTGTCCTTGGGTCTTAATGGTTGTGTAGAACTAGAACTTATTAAAAGAATAGATTCAGTAGAAAATAATTTTCTAAATAAAAATTTTGAATTAAAAAGCATTTTAAAAAAATATAATTCCGTATTTAACGGTATAGGTTGTTTAAAAAAAGAATATCATATTGAGTTGAGAGAAGGCGCAACTCCAGTAGTAAATTATCCTAGAAAAGTTCCATTTGCTCTTAGAGATAAACTCAAACTTACTCTAAATCAGTTAGAAAAGCAGGGACTTATAGAAAAATCTAATGATTGTACTGATTGGTGTCATAATACGGTAATAGAAAATCAAATGGTCAGCTTAGAATAGCTATAGATCCCAAAGATTTAAATTCAAATATTAAAAGACATTATTTTCAAATTCCCACTCTGGAAGAATTGACGGCTGATTTGACAGGTTCAAAATATTTTAGTGTCTTGGATGCAACACAAGGTTTCCTGCAGATTAAATTAGATAAAAATAGTTCAAAACTTTGTACTTTTGCTACTCCATTTGGGAGATATCGATTTTTAAGGTTACCTTATGGGTTGTGCAGTGCCCCGGAGGTTTTTCAGGAACGAATGTTTGACATTTTTGGTGGTATTGAGAGCTGTAGTTTCTATGTTGATGATATTTTAATATATGGAAATACTATAGAAGAGCATAATGCCAGGTTAATAAAAGTTTTAGAATTTGCCCTAAAAAATGGCTTAAAATTTAATAAAGATAAATGTAAATTTTTGCAATCTGAGGTTAGGTATATGGGTCATACTATAAGTAGAACAGGTATAAAACCTAATGAAGATAAAGTACAGGCTATAAAAGATATGCCTCCACCAATAGATAAAAAAGACGTTCAAATATTTCTTGGTATGATAACATATATGAGTAGGTTTATTGAGGGACTTTCAGAAAAAAACTGCACCTCTTCGTGCTCTCCTGAGGAAAGATAATCTTTTCCAGTGGGATGACATACACGAAGCTACTTTTAACAACTTAAAAAATGTTTTGTCTAAAGCTCCTTGTTTACATTTTTATGATGTGTCTAAACAGTCGGCAACAATATCTGTGGATTCATCTCAGTTTGGGATGGCTGCCGTATTACTTCAGGATGGAAGGCCTTGTGCTCATGCATCCAGGGCCTTGACAGAAACTCAGTGTAAATATTCTCAAATTGAAAAAGAAATGCTAAGTGTGTGGTTCGGAATTTCTCGTTTTTCGCAGTATGTATATGGAATTAAAAATCTAATTGTAGAAACTGATCATTTGCTTCTAGTTAGTATAATTAAAAAGCCTTTACATTTATGTCCACCTAGATTACAAAGAATGATTATGCAGTTAAGGAAATATAATTTTGAATTAGTGTATAAGCCAGGCAAAAAACTTATTTTAGCTGACACCTTAAGTAGGGCTTTTCGTAAAAATAATTTCTTTGAGGAAAATGTAGATTTAGAGCTGGAATCACACATTTGCTTGGTATTAATGAATATTAATGTTTCTGATGATAAAAAGCGAGAAATAATAAAACTAACCAATGAGGACCCAGAGTTAATTTCCCTAAAACAGTTTGTCAGGAACGGTTGGCCGAGTAGATTAGCAGACTGCCCTGAAAATATCAAATTTTATTTTAAATTTAAAGGAGAAATTTCTGAAATAGATGATCTTTTGTTTAAAGGCCAAAATTTAATTGTGCCTTCAGCACTTAGAAAAGAAATTTTAAATAAATTGCATTATAGTCATCTTTCTGCAAAAAAATGCATTGATAAAGCTAAACTTTCATTTTATTGGCCAGGCATGACAAAACAGATTGAAGACTTCGTACTATCATGTCATGTATGTCAAACTTTCGTCCTTGGTCCAAGCTTGGTGTAGATATTTACCATCTTTTTAATGTATCATATCTTCTGATTGTGGATTATTATTCTAAGTATGTCGAGGTTATAAATTTAGATAAGGACTTGTCTAGTGATAATATTATACATAAACTTAAGGGTGTATTTGCTCGCTTTGGTATTCCAAATATCCTGATTTCAGATAATGGTCCTGAATGGTCCAGTTTGCTTTTTAAAAGGTTTTCAAAAGCATATGACTTTCAACATAAAACTTCTTCACCTTTATATTCTCAATCAAACGGTCAGGTTGAAAGATCAATTCAAACTATCAAAAAACTGTTAAAAAAATGTATTTTAGACAGGAAAGATCCTTATTTAGCGCTTCTCGAATATAGAAATACACCTATGGGTAAATATAACTCTCCGGTTAATGTTTTGTTTAATAGAAATTTAAGAACAATTTTGCCACAGTCTAATTCTCATTTCGAGCGTAAAACTTTTGATAAAAATAAATATAACACATTTTTAAAAAATAGTCAAAAATCGCAGAAAAAATACTATGATAAAAAAGCATCAAAAAATTTAAAACATCTCCCTAATAACTCTTCAGTTTTAATTCAAATAAAACCACAAACCCCCTGGGTTTTAGCAAAAATTGTTAAAAAAGTTGGCATTAGATCATATTTAGTAGAGACTGAAAAAGGCAAGAAATATAGAAGAAATAGAAAATTTATAAAAGAACTAAAACACCAGCCAAGGGAGAAAACCGAACTCTCTAGTATGGAGAATGGTAACCTAACTAATTTTGCATCTTCTAGTAATTTTTTAAATTATAATTATATTCCTTTATTTGACAATAAGTCTTCAGATACTGGAGAGGGTGGGAAACAAACACCTTTGGACAGACTATCTAGTAATGGCAACCTAGATAATTTACAGACAGACGGGTCTAGTAATGTTTGTGCTAATCAAAGTAATGTACGTGTTAGTCCAAATAACTTTAATCTTTGTCCAAATAGTGTTTGTCTTAGTGATAGTAATGTTAGTAATAGTACAGTAGACGACTGTGAGAACAGTGAGGATACACTTAATAGTTCCTTAGATAGTAATTCTGACGAATCACATAAAACATGTATTTCTAGTTATGAAACTTCTGAGTCACCTCATTCCTCTAGCGAGGATGAAAATCTGTTTAATGCTACTCGACTAAGTAGAACGGGTAGAAACATAAAGCTGCCTACAAGGCTTCGAGATTATAAACTTGAATTCGACTAATACATTGTTAAGATAGTCTTCACTGGTTCACAAGTAGTTTATCATTGAGAATGTCTTATTTTGTGGCATAACATTTTTATTTATTATATAACATTATATAATTGATATTGAATTAGAGATGTGTTTGCAATTTTAGGTTAGAATGGTTGTACATTATGGTTATAACTATTCTTATTACAAAATAAAAAATTTTGAGTGATTATTAAAATATTTTATGAAAAACACCTCTAGAAGTTTGGTACATTTTGAACAATATATGTGATTTAATTATGTTGTGAATTTTACATAAAATTCATTATATATTGTATATACCGTAACGGCTACTGTTCTGTGAGATTAAATAAATTTAATGTTATTATAAAATAAATGTAACTAGTTGTAATTAATGATCTGTGATAGAAAATTAAATTAAGACTGATAATATTTAGTTTATAGCTATTTTATTTAAAGAAGGGAGATGTCAGGAAATATAGAATGTAAATCGTGCAACATTGTAATGTGTACAGGCTCGCATATAAATAGACGCCATCTTTTATAATAAAGCAGTTGCCAACTAGACTCGTCGTTCGTCGTTTCATTTCATTGTCCTCATCCCAGACCCGCTCCCAGCAGTAACACAGTAATGAGACAAGATAACAGACGAGAAAATGAGAAAACAATTTAATTGCTCATTAAAAAATATTTTATCCTCTTTTTAAACGTTACAGGTTTAAGACTTAAGTAAAACCGGTATGCTGTTATACAATTTATAAATATTATAAGAAAAACTTCTCTTAAAAAATTGGGCCTTATGAGATGGTGGAGAAATATGACCTCTAAATCTTAAATTTAATCTGTGGACATCTGTTCTGTAGGTTATTTTGTTTGTCAAATATGGGGGACAGTTATTAAAGATTATATTATGGAAAAAGACCAAAGAGTGCAACTGACGCCTACTTTCCATATTAAGCCACTTTGCATCTCTTAATTTATAAGAAACCGGGTCAAACTTTCGAATGCCATATATAATTCGATAATTTCGATACCCAAATTTCTGACACATTCAGTATATTGCAGTGTTGTACCAGCCATATTTATATTAATGCTATTTCTCAATTCATCTTTATGTTTACCAAAAACCATAATTGATGATTTATCGAGGTTAATTCTCAATCCGTGACGTTCTGAATATAGAAGTAGATTATTCAGATCATTATTAATAAGTGTTTCTGCCGCAGGTCCACCCTCAGGTGAGAAACAGTAAAGCACTTGGGTGTCATCTGCATAGAAATATGCAGTAACATGTTTTAGACAGGACATAAAATTATTGGTATAAATAGTAAACAATAAAGAACCTAGTATTGAACACTGTGGCACTCCACACTCCACCAATTCTCTCTAAGACTGACCTAAAGAAGTTTCAACATATTGCATTCGATTATTAAGATAGCATTTAATAAATTTAATAGCATTAACTGAAAATCCGACATAATTTAAAATAGTTAACAATATATCATGGCTTATTGTATCGAATGCTTTGGAGTAGTCTAAAAGTACTAAAATTGTTGATTTACCTGAGTCTGAGGCTCTAATAATATCATCTGTTAAGCTCACTAGAGTTGTTGCACAACTGTAGCCTGGCCTAAAGCCTGACTGATTTTCAGGTAAAATATTATGTTTGTCTAAAAAAATTCGTATTTGGTTATTCATTATTTTCTCTAACAGTTTTGATAGACAAGGTAAAATACTAATGGGTCGGAGTTCGTTAAAAGATTTTATGTTACTATTCTTTAGTAGTGGAGTTACACGCGCTATTTTCCAGGCGTCTGGAAAAATTCCTTCCAAGAGACAAGAATTAATTATATTTGTCAGAAACGGTAATATTTTTGGACAACACAGCAATAACATCTCAATATTAATAGAATCTGAACCCGACGCTAATGATTTTATAATAACAAGTTGTGATTGTTCCTCATCCATGCTTACTGTAACAAATTCGAATTTTTCATCAATATTTGTTTTATTATTATTTGAATAAAAGTTAAGAAGATCATGATCTGCTGGCTGTTTATTTATAGAGAATTGTAAAAAATGATTGTTTATATCGGTGGGTTTATCCAAGAAATTTGGAAGGCTTGTTATAATTGGTTTATTAACAACATTCAAATTTATTAATCTTTTCCATAAAATTTTACTATTATGATTATTATTAGCACAGTATTCTAAGTAACTTCTTTTTTCATTTTTGATAGCTATATTTGTCTGGTTGCGCAATTGTTTGTATAGATCTCAGTGATATTGTACTTTTGTTTTTTTATATTTTTTAAATGCCTTATCTCTCATGTTTATCATGGGCTGCACTGTGTCAGTAAGCCAAACAGGCTTTTGCTTTTTTAATTTAACTGTTTTTAATATGCCTTCGAAAGGTGTATTATCCAGGAACATTTTTAATAAATCTTTATCAATACGTTTTAAATTTCTGAGTGTAAAATACTTATTGTCTTTTGAAATTATATTAGTTTCTAAATTAATATTTACCAACATATGGTCAGACACTTGAGGTACGTTTTTATCGGAATATATATAATTTATTTCATCCTTTGGTATAAGCATCAAATCAATTAAGGTCCTTGTCGTTGCAGTGACTCTAGTGGGTGTATTAACAATTTGTTTCAATTGAAAAGTGTCTATAAAGGAGATGAAATCTTGCACACTGGTATTATTCAAGTCCAAAAAATTTAGATTAAAGTCGCCCCCACAAATAATTTTGTCACATTCCATAGAAAATGCTGATAAAGAATCCTCGAATTCACATAGAAATTTGCCAAATTGTGCCTTAGACGGTCTTTTAATAGAACCAATAATATATGAAATATTATTAAATTGAAATTTAATCCACAGATGCTCTAGATGTTCTGTTTGAATTGAATACACAATTTCATACGAAACACTTTCCTTAAAATACATACCAATTCCACCACCTCTTGTCTTTCTGTCGGTTCTAACAAATATATAATTTTCAAGTTGTAGTAGATCATTTGAAATGTCTTCAGTTAACCATGTTTCAGAAATACCCAAAATATCATACTTTTCCTGCAACAAAATCTCCTTAACATCTGAAAAATGAGGTAATAACGAACGCACATTTAAGTATGCAATATGCAATCTTTTCATCTCTCGTCTGTCGTAATTTACAATAACAAAAAGTCAAGAGAAAAAAATGTAGAATATTTTGTTGTATCACAAATTATTTTAAAATTAATATATACATATACAAATTAAATTAAAGGAAAAAAAAACACCAAAATTATCGGCATCCGGCTAGCCTATTGTACTGTCTTTCAAAATATCATCTTCTGTTTTTATAAATGTCTTTCTTCCATTGATCATGGCAATTATCTTCCCGTCCATTGCCCACACGTTCTCCTTGCCAATCTTTTCTTTGGCCAACATCAGCAATTGATAGCGTTGTAAAGTAAGTTCTTCCACGATAACCATTTTACTATTTTCAGCTTCTTTTTGTTTAAAAATACCATATTCCGTTGTTTAATAGATGTAAACTTAACAACTGGTCTCGGCCTTCCGGTTTTGCTTTGCCGTTTACCAATTCGATAACAATGCACTAGCTCTGCATTTGGAACTTGTAATATTGTCTGAAAAACTTCACAAACTTTGGATTTTAGAAAGCTATTATCTTCCGGGAGTCCATATAATCGCAACTGATTTAATTTTGAATCTTGTTCCAAGTCATCTATTTTCAGGATGATAAAGAACAATTGTTCTTTATCATCCTGTATATTTTTTAGCTGTCCTTCCAAGATATTTACTTTATTTTCCAATGCAACTATTTTTTGTGAAACAATATCAGCAACTTTCAGGGCCAAGGAATCCATAAATTGTTTATCTTTTATGATTTCATTTACTATTTTTTGCGATGCATCCTTAACAATGGTGATCAGTTCTGCTTTTTGCCTTTCAGTAAATACCATTTTAATATTTATTAATGGACAACGACAATAACTTATTTATTTTACTACCTATTTTAACACCAAATAATTATTTCACTTTATAATACCGTAGCTAGAGAGACGATCAACGCTTCCTCCAAAAAATCAAGAAAATATTCGCGTTTTAACCGTATGTTTTTACTGATTTAATCGGAGACAAAATAAACGTGCTACACTATGCGAAACATATTACTATTAATATGTTTCGCAAGTTGGAGGTAAATTTCTCAGCATTTGTAAAACCTTGAAATTGCCAGGCAACCTTTCGACTAATTGCTTACCTAGAGCTTTAAAAAAGCTGAAACATTTTTGCTTTAAATTATTTTTTTCTATTTGATTAATTTTTGTTTTTTCTAATTCCGATAGGAATACAAAGCCGTAGTCTGAATTTACATAATTTAAAAATGCCAGGTCATTATTTAACGCTTCCCTAAATTTATGATTTTTCCAGAATTTTGAATGTGGTGGGTGTAGAATATTTTTTGACGACTTACCTACATTTTGTATACTAAATCAATTCTCCTATTCTTCATAGCAGCAAATTTATTTATAACATCCTCATAAAATGGATGAGTTGCCCTAATCGCCTCCAGAAATTCCGTTTGAATTGAAATATTGCCAAGAGAAGTAAGTCTTTCTTGAGATATCGTATTTCTTAAATGTGTTTTTACATATTTGAAGCAAGAGAAACGTCTTTCCACTGAAACACTTGTCGACGGTAATGTCGAAAATAAAGGAAAACAATTTATATGCTTCGGTAAAAATATATTTATTTTCATTAATTTTTTTCACTTGCTCTTGCACCGACATATTCCAATTGCTCTCATTGGCAAAAATAAGACCAAGCTCATTTTTAAGTCGTTGACTTTTTGAAAATATTTCCCCATATAACTGAAACAAATTTTTAAACGGGCCAGTCGGAAAATTTAAACTATATTCGGAAAATTTAGCAGAATCTGCCAAACGTGAAAATGTAAGTGTTTCACAGTTTTGAAATCTTAGTGTCTTTTCCATTAAAATATGGTCCAGTATTTCATAAAAGAGGGTTCTATACTTAGCCCTAATTTCTTCAGGTGAAAGCTTAGCAAGCTCACGTTTGTAATGATTTATTTCTGTAGGGGAGATCGGGGTAAGGGAAAATGAAAATATAAAACAAATACATTTATTTGAGGGTTAAATACATATCAGTACAAACATGTTTATGACTTAGTATCAAATTAATCTTACCAAAAGTATGAAAATATAAATGGGTTTTCTACAAACAACAAAAAAGTAGGTAATTTTCGTCAACTTACCCCATGCTTTGGGTAAGTTCACGAACCTATTGGGGTAAGATGACTATCCACAAAGATCACAATTAAAACTGCCAAAACCCTCATAGTTGCTGCATGCTTCATGCCACCATGATAGACACTGACAACATTGCACCCAATTTTCAGATGGTGGGTCACTATATTCCTCCTCACATCCAGGGCATACATATTGAATGTTACTACTGGAACCTGCAATATCAGCAGTATTAGGCATCGGCGTTTTTCGATATTTTTGTGCTCTATTTTCTGAAATTGTTGATTTTTTTTGTATGTTCAATTGTTTCTTTTCTTGTTTCAATGGTTTTTGTTTTTCTTTTTCTTCATTCTCTCTTTGTTTTTGTTCTAGTTGCAATTTGATTGGCGTGCTGCTTATAACAGAAGATGACATTTTCTTTCTAGGGTTTCTAGGGCAATCACTGGAAGTGCCCTCGTCTGTAAATAGTTGACGTTTAGGAGACTTTATTTGAAGTTTTTTTGGAGCATCAAATGTTTCTTTTGATGTGTTCTGCTCTCGTGTAGTAACCGATTTTATATTTTGAGCCAACACACTCAAAGGCATTCGGTCCTCTTCATCAGTTGACGACGAATCTGCGGTTCCTACTGTCGCACTGTGGTCAAAAATTAACATCTACACAACAAAAAATAGGAGGACTTTGATTCTATTTTCTAATAGTCCTTTTGCCGAAATTAAAGCCTTGTATTACTTTATTATGATGTTTTATTACACTATACACTACCACATAAGACATACAGTGTGTCTCCTAATATGGAGTACCTACCCAAGAGAAAAAAAATTTTTTAATTTTTATTTTTTGACCAAAAGTCATTATTTTTTTAAAAAAGTCTTGTTTGATAAAAAAACCTATTATATTATAAGTATACAGTGCGGGTTCAAAAATTGAAAAAAATTAAAAAGTATTAACCCTAATTTTTTTTAACTTTGCGAAAATTCGTGTTTTGCATTGATAATCGTATGGATTTTACTTTCGAGTACTCTACTCATACAAGGTTTTTTTGTATAGAAAGGCCAATTTTTGTGATCTGAACGGATGAAAAAAAATCAAATTTTCAAAATGATTATTTTTAAAAAAATTGCAATAATTTTATAGGTTTTAATATGAATTGGAATTACATTATTAATACTTAATATTTTAGGGCCTATATTTCAGTGTCACCTTAAGGTATAGAATAGCGTAAGTCTTACTTAAGACTTAAAAACGTATGTCAAAGTAGGACAGACATTATGTTCAAGTGAAACTTAATTTTAAGGGAACATAAATATCGGCCCTTACAACTATAAAAAAACATATATAAAATACTAAAGCTAAACATATAGAAATAATAAGTTTTAATCAGAATCTACATCAGATGGTATTTCTGGGGATTCTAACAGTAAAATTACATCTTTGTTGATTGAACCGCTTTGCCTAGGTGCTAAAATTCGCATACTAGAAATTAATGGATCCGATGAAATAAGCAAAATATTAAATAAATCTTCATTGGTTATCTTTCGAGACATCTTTCGTGTATTATGTTCTCTATAATATTTGACTTCTTTGTGTCTTGATTCTTGTGCATCTTCCCCTAACTGTCCAATTGGCACTAAAAAATGATCGATAATATCTTTTCCGTGTAAAAGTATTTTGTGCACAGTGGCAGGCATTGGATACCACTCATACAACTGCACGTACAACTTTGCGGTTTCATAAGCATAATCTCCAAAAGTGGACGAATTTATTTTAAAGTTGGAGCTTAAGGCTTTTAAAATTACACCAAATCTATGAATTAATTGTTGGTCAATACCCGTAATACGAGACGATAATGCTGGATAAGAGAAAAACTTTCGCGCAGTGTTGCCATTATTTGTTGTACCAAAACCAGGTTTTACGGAATCTACTAAAAGATCCATGTCAGTTCGGAATGATGTTATGATTTGTTGTTTTTTAGCGGAATATAATTTCTTATATTCATGTCCACGAACCTGCCACTTTCTAAAATCTTGTCGATAAGAAATGTGCAAAAAACATTCAAAGCATCTAATATAAGCATGTAAGGATGATATACCAAAATCAAGACACAAAGGATCATATGGACGAGATATTACCTTATCTAACTTATTAAATTCGGTTGGACCAGCTTTACAAATGTAGCATTTTTGGGTAGAAGAATTGGAAGTCAAGGCATTACACACTTTTCCATCTACCATTGTTTTAAAAAGCTGATGATTAACAAAAAATTCCGTATTTTCAATGAATAGTCTGGTAGGATTAAGATTTTCAATTTGATTTTGTATATAGCAAAATTCCGATTTTATAACATCATTAGTTTCTTTTACAAACTGAATCCGTATTGGCCTACAAAAACGGGTGGAAGAAGTACGTGAATTTTGCCATAAAATCAATTTGGAATTTTGTTGTTGGTGATATAACTGTAAAGGAACTATGGATGTTGTTAACAGACTTGAGTCATCAACGCGATTTTCATTTGATTGAAAATGTTGGTTATAATTGCTTTGACTTCCACTTCCATCTGCCCCCCATTTATAAAGCATGTGTAAATTAATACTGGATTCACTATTAATAATGGAGGAAAGTACTTCATTTTGTGTTTCAGCAATTCTTGATACAGTGTGATTTAACAAAGACTGTAATGGAACTTCAGCAGATGTTTCGGTAACAATAATTTTAGAAGAAGGGTAACATTTTTTTTTAGCTTCCAGAAGTTTATAATAAGGAGGATACAAATGTTTTAAATTTTTGTGTTTAGCAGATTCTCTTAAGTTAATGTACTGACAGCGAGTCAACTTTAGGCCTATAAATAACGCTAAGGCTTCGTCTGCAGAATACACTAATGTTTTTGAGTCTTTCTTTAATCCTAACTTTTTTATTCGTGTTGCGCTTTTAGGAGAATAAAAAATCTTACCAACCAGAGTAGCGGCATCCCTATTACCACATGAGAAGAGTTTCATTTGTGTGGCCAGGCAGAGTTCTTCCTTACTTGTTGAGGCAAGAATTTTTGAGACTCTTCTGCGTTTAGTCTGTTGGCTCGCGTTCTCAAATAAAACTTTTGGGCGGCCACGTCCTGCTTCTGTTGACTTATTAGGTGTAGTTTCAACATTACCTGATGTTAACACAACTGTATTAAGCCACTCTTCATTTTTTGCATAAATCTATTTTTAATGCCGTGATTTTCTTTCCATTTTCTCCAAAGAGCGACGCAAAATACATGTACAACTCTTTTAACTTCTTTCTGATCTTCTATTTTCATATTTTCACTCCCAATTTTATCACATATATATTCAAAAAGAAAATTGTTTGATTTCACCTCGAGGGGACGAAATGGGGATTTACTTTGCAAAAGATCAAATAGGCACATTCTGGAAAAGCTCTCACGGGTACCTAAAAAAATCGTTAAATTTACCTATTGTCGGCGTTTGTGGATAACGTAATTTGTACGTATAAATCAAAACATAATGCAGAATCATATTATGTTAAAATATTTATGTTCTAACTTGTTCTAAAAAAGTAAACTCACTATAACCATAGAATTATTATATTTTTTAAAAATCTGACACCTTATATTGTTTTTTTAAATTTTATAAGTATAAAAAAATTAAAAGAAATTCTAACAATGTGTGATGATAATACATACCTCTGGGAATATAAGCCATTTTAGAATCACGCGTAAACACTACTTATACTGTCACCAACGCTTTGCAAACTAATCAAAATTTGACAAGTCACAACGCGATAAACAGAGCTCAAGGATGACGCGATGTTTGCGGCGTGGTAAAATGTAAAAATAAGCCAATAATATTTTAAAATTGTTAAATATATATTCAAACATTATCTATTAGTATAGTGTATCAAGGAAAAGAAAGTTGGGTTAAGTAGTTATTTTTATTTTTGGAAAGCTAGACACTAATTTTTGATCACAGTGTGTCGACCTGGTATCGTTAACCATTGAAAGAGCACTGTTATCCTCAGATTATTCAATATGTTCAGTTGTTTTAGAAGGTGCGAAATCACTGTGGTCAAAAATCAGCGGGTTAAATGGCTCAATGCCACAAGCTCTGAAGCCGTTTACAGCATTGTTTACATTGGCTGCCCTGCAGTAAGCCTCTCCAAACAAAGGTCCGATATTTTTATCAGTTATTGAAATTCCTGAATGATTGATTAAGAAAGAATCACACATTTGACTGTAAAATGATTTGAAAAGGCCGAAAAAAGCGACGTCGAGAGGTTGTAGTCGGCGGGTCGTGTGGGGTGGAAATCCCACTAGCACAATTCCATTCTCTCGGCAAAAGTTTATTCCTGGGAGGGAAATGTGGGAACTGTGGTTATCAACCAGTAATAATACAGGATCGTTAATAGATGGTCTTGCATAATGGGCAAAGTGTTTTAGGTAGGCAAGAAAAGTTTCAGCCGTCATCCAACCTGAAGGTTGTGCCCTACCATCAGAACCGGGAGGACAACCATTTAACAGTTCGGGTTTCATTCTAATTCGGCCAAATATCAGAAATGGGGGTATATATGACCCGGCAGCATTCATTGCACAAACGAAAGTTGTATTTCGACCTCTCTCGGCTGTCACTATTTTAGCAACTCGTCGCTGGCCTTTTGGAGTGATAACTTTGGGTAACTTTGTTGGTACAGTTGAAAGTCCGGATTCGTCCGCATTATAGATACGGTCTGCTTTAAAATTGTATTTGACTTTAATTTCTCTCAAAATTGAAAAAAAAATTTCGACAGCGATCTTGTTAAATCCGCGTAGCCGTGCAATTGAAGTGGCTTCAGGATTCCTCAGACTCAGGCTGTTACGTGTATTAAAAGTTTTGAACCAATCAGTCCTGGCTGCTTTTGTTTCTCTGTTGAACCTGTGTTCTATATGATTTGCTTCTGCATATTGATATGCAAGTTTTCGAACTTGCATGCAAGTTAACCCAAGACCTCGTTGATTACATTCTGTTAGGTAGCTAACAAATTCTTTCGTCTGCTTAGCATTGAAGGTGTTTTGGAAGCGGCCCCCACCCTCCAGGAACTCTTTATTTTGAGCGTCTCTTTTTATATATCTTCTCAACGTGGGTTTCGGTATTCCGTAAGTTATTGCGGCTGCGTTACAAGATAACGATCTCTCTCGTACTTCTTTCATAGCTGCTATAAGAGAGTCTTCATTCCACTCCATACGATTAGATTTACGCTTGTATACTCGCGGCATTCTGTAAAAGAAGTTACTTCAATATATTGTTTGCTTGGGGCAAGATGACGAATTCGTCATCTTACCCCCGTTGTATAAACTTATCTAATTTTAAGGTTAAAAGTAAACACAAACGAAAACATCAACGATTTTACTACTGACAATAACTATTGGTATTAAAGAATTTCTTGTAACAAATTAGGTTTACTGACTTACCTGATGAATGCCCAAATCGTTATTAAATTCACGAAAATATTACAAACGATACCATCAAAACAGCTGTTTACGTATTACTGATACGGTAGCGACCCAGCCGAACGAGTGGGCATTTATTTTAATACGAGACATTGGTACCTAGATGGCGCCAGTAGTAGCGCTGTAAAAATTAAATCGGTTATTTAAATATACAAGTTCGTCATCTTACCCCGATCTCCCCTAATAGAATCTCCTTTATCAAACATGATATTAAAGAAATATTCATTTCTTTTTTTACAGAGCGTCTCACGACAGCGTTTTATATTAGATATGCAAAAATGATGTCAATAAGCGATATTTTTTGAAGAACGTCAAATAGTATGTCCGTGATTGAGAAAATGTCATTAAACACCAGTGCCAGAAACGAGAATTCAAAATTGTTCAACTCACCTAAATATCCTTTCGCAAGCCGGATTGATTTTTCATCAGATTTTCTCAGTTTGTAATAAATTCAAAGACGTCTTTTAATTTATTCCAGTCTTGAACAATCACATTTACTAACTTCGAATTTGAAAACCAACGAATCTCTGTAATTGTTGGTATGCTCCTCGTAGATGCAGACGAAAGAGCATACGTTCGTTTGGCTGAGTGATGAAAAAATGAGGAAATACCACTAAGGCTTGCAAAAAAAAATTCCGACATTTAGACATATTTTTTAGACTTCGCTGCATCACAAGGTTAAGACGATGCGCGTCATTTAGATGCCCAGACGTCACACTTGCGCCATCGTAATATTGTCCTATTAATTTATGTTTATAGTCAAATTGGTCCAAAAATAGAGAATATAAATTCTCCGACGTTCTATCGGAGCTGACATTATAAAGTCCTAAGAATCTCTCGACTACTGAACCTTCTGAATTAACGTATCTTAAAACTATGGAGCACTGGGAGGTTTGCGTAATACCAGTGGTGTCATCCACTTGCACAGAAAAAAACAGGGTGTTCATTATTTCATTTTTTAGATGATCATTTAAATAATCAGAAATGCATCCAATTATTTCGTTTTGAGTAGTTTTCGAGTCACCAGAAAAAATATTTTTAATTTTTTCGTGATGATCTTTTAGTTCTTGAGAACTTCTCGATATGAATCAACCTAAAAGCTCTTTGAAATTCCCCCTGTTTATTGACTCGCTGCTCTTATCATGGCCGCGAAAGGCTAACTCTTGTTTTGCAAGGTACAAAACTGCGTCAATTACCAAGCACATAAATAGTCTATTTAACCGGACGTTTTCGTTAAAATGTGTTTTATACAGTTTAGCATTTTCTTTTAAAGCGTAAGCTAGAGTGCTTTTATTTTGCATTTTAAATGCTCCGCCGAGTCTTCATGTTCATGCAAAGACCTTGATATATTTAACATACCTGCTAATCCTTCCTTATTTCACACTGAATATTTATCAGAAAATAGTAAACAAGACCAGCAAAACAATGTTTGTAATATTTGACTACGACATAATCATTTGTACGCCGAAAACCAGGATGACTTAAAACTGCCACTTTTTTTTATTACTTTTTTTGCGGAAATTGTCAAGTCAAACCTTCGCTGCCCTACATTTAATAAATCGCTCTAATCTTGTTCCTTCCATCGATTAAATGGAGTTTCCAACAAAATGCAAATCACACCCGTGATTGGATTCGTTTTAAAGCGTAAATGTTTTAGTCAACTAATAATAAACCCGACACCAAATAAAGTTGTAACAACACCATAAATAAATATAACACAAAACAGTCAAGCAAACTGCAAAGGAACTCACCGGTCGCAGCGAAATCCGCGAAAATAAAAGTAAACAATCACCCCAACCTGAACGACAAGTGGGTGTAGTGTACAGGGTGTCCGGATTTGGTTGCAAAAGCAGGGTATCTCGCTTATTTTTAAAGATAGAACCTTGCGGTTTTCACGAACCTGAGCTAATTTTTTGTGAACTCATATAGCCGTAAACAAAATTTTCATAGCCTTCTTCGTTTATGAGATACAGGGCGAAATAGAAAATTTTGAATTTTGGGACCCCCCTCGTATCTCTGTTATCCTTTAACTTAACGCAAAGGGAAAAATTGCTGCTTATGCAGTTTTTTACGCTGGAACCAGTGGTGTAGTCATATTTTTCATTTGAGTTGTTATTTTTTAGATATGACCCAAAGTTGTGTTTTTTTTAAATGGGACACCCTGTATATTTGTCCAGAAATTGATTTGTCCTTTTAAAAGCTTCTCAAAAATATATAATAGTATGGGTCTATTTTAATAAACAACAACAAAAATCCTAATTTTTATAATTATCATCCCAAATTTTGCAGTAGGCCATGCAAAACGATGCCGTTTTCTTTTGTTTTCTTGGAAGCAAATGACATTTCCCAATTTTGTACGCGTATATAAAATATAGCGCTAGTTTTTTGAATTTATTTATTGTGTAAAAATATATTTGTATTATTATGGAAGAAAACCAAACTTTCGAACATTATGAAAAGTACGATATGTTAGCTTGTTTTATATTAAGTAATGAAAATGTTGAAGCGGCTTCTGAGATGTATTTTAACAGGTAAATAGGTAATTTTAGGTATGTTGAAATACTATTGCTTAATTTTTATTTAGATGTCCAGAAAGGAGGCAACCTAATATATCCACTTTTTATCGGATAAAAAAGAATTTACTTAATCACGGATCATTTATCAAACCTCGTACGAAAACATATAATAAAGAAAATCGGGAGGCTGAGGAAATTACGGTTTTGGCTAATGCAGTGAAAAGAGCATAGGGATTCCAAAAACTAGAGTTCAAGAAATTCTAAAAAAGCACAAATACCACCCATACAAATTTAGGCTCGTGCAGCACTTACAGCCAGGGGATGCAGAGCGTAGGGTAGTCTTCTGCAATTGGTTTCGAGAAAGATGCGATATGGTTAGAGATTTTGAAAGGAAGGTTATATGGTCAGACGAAGCACATTTCAGTAATTCTGATATACTCAATAGGCACAATAGTAGATTCTGGTCCCAGGAAAATCAACACCAAATATTTCCCAGAAGACAGCAGGGCAGGTTTGGTCTAAATGTGTCCTGCTTCATATTAGGAAGACATATAAAATTTTATATATTTGAGGGAAATCTAACAGCCAATCGCTATATAGAAATTTTAGAGGCAGCTGTACCTGAATTACCTGACGATGTTCCTCTAGCGCAAATTAACGAAATTTATTTTCAACAGGACGGTGCTCTTGCATACAATTCTGGAATTACGAGATTATTTCTGGACAATAATTTTACCAATCAATGGATCGGAACAAATGGACCTATAAGATGGCCCCCTAGGTCCCCAGATTTGTCGATTTTAGATTTCTTTCTATGGGGATATCTGGAAAATAGAATTTACAAAGACCACTATGATAACGTCCAAGATTTAGGAAATGCAATAAGAGAAAATTTTCGCTATTTAAAAATCATCCCGTTATTTTGCTTAATTCCCTAAAACGAATACGAAAATTGTGCGAAGCATGCATAGAACAAAATGGAAATCAGTTTGAACAGTTCTTTTGATTTCCTTGGTTACTGCAGTTTTTATACGACAGTTGATTTTTGCTGAAAGGCTTGTTACATAATTTTTTACTGTTTTGTTCTTGTGTTACATAAATCTAGGTAGGTGGTACTTTTTTGGTGCGAAATTATCAATACATATTTAGATAAATAGATTTAATTACATATTTATTTTGATTTATTGTTAAGATGTAGATATTGTTAACGACTTTAAATAAAAGGTAGGATTGTTTTGCATGATCTTGCATTTAGGTATTGGATTAAAGACAAAATTTAATTTTTTTTTGTATACTACATTCTACACTAGTTCATTATACCTTCTGTTTAGCATCACAATTATTTGTATAACTATAATAACATAGAGTTTAAGGTCGCATAGTTGCAATTTTGATTTCAATGTCATCGAAATTATTCACCTCCTACATGTGTGTTTGTTTACTTTTATAAGGTTATTAGGATTCATTAACTGTTTTGCGGCAATGTTATGTTATATTCTAACGTGTGTTTTACGATTTGGTAAATTGATAATTTACATTTTTAAAAAGCATTGACCTATCGAAATTCTTTTCGATTAATGTTTTGATATGTCTTATTTTAGGTATATTTTGCTTTGTCCATAAAATTGTAAAATTTTTCTGCGGCAATAAAGCATATTTTTGTTTGTTTGTTACTGCAAAATTTGGGATGATAATTATAAAAATTAGGATTTTTGTTGTTGTTTATTAAAATAGACCCATACTATTATATATTTTTGAAAAGCTTTTAAAAGGACAAATCAATTTCTAGACAAATATACAGGGTGTCCCATTTAAAAAAACACAACTTTGGGTCATATAATAATATAATAACCTTGTGTTATATGTAAAAAATAACAATTCAAATGAAAAATATGACTACGCCACTGGATCCAGCGTAAAAAACTGCATAAGCAGCAATTTTTCCCTTTGCGTTAAGTTAAAGGATAACCGAGATACGAGGGGGGTCCCAAAATGCAAAATTTTTTATTTCGCTCTGTATCTCATAAACGAAGAAGGCTATGAAAATTTTGTTTACGGCTTCATGAGTTTCACAAAAAATTAGCTCAGGTTCGTGAAAACCGCAAGGTTCTATCTTTAAAAATAAGCGAGATACCCTGCTTTTGCAACCAAATCCGGACACCCTGTACAGTGAAGTACCACCTCTTGCGAGCAGCTTTAGGTAAGAGAACTTTAACTAACTCATCCAGAACTGCTGTGCGCTTTGGAGATCGACTAAAGAATGTTGAGAAACGGTGTAAATTGGCAAAGAAAATTTTAACATTTTTATCTTGACCTGCTGCTTTCTGTAATATTAAGTTGAATTGGACTGGATAATGCTCTTTAATTTTTTTTTGTATGCCTCCTAATTTTCCACACATAGTGGACGCCCCATCGTAACTTTGCCCAATTAATTTCTCGGTGGTATTATTAATGCCTAAATTTTCTAGTTCATGAAGAATTACATGTGTAAGGTGTGAAGCTGTGGTCCCTAAAGGATTTACAAATTTAACAACATTTAAAGACAATGCCAGACAAAATATAACGTATTATAATAACCATTTGGGTTTTGGTGCTTGCACAGCAACATACTTAGCTGACTGAATGTCTTGTTCCAGCTCGAACGTCCCACAAAATTTTACACAATCTATATTTTGTTTAAGATATAACGATTTTTGGATACATTTTCATTAAAATCTCTAAGGGATTTTTTATGGGCTGTGTCTAGCTGAGTGCGAATATCAACACTTCCGACCGTAGCATAGTTCGCCGAACATTTCATGTGATCTGTGTGAGAAAACGCATGTTTTTTTATTTTTTCTTTTACGTGCTTTAAGTCTTTAACATAGGTTTTGCACCATAACGAGTCCGACGAGTCCTTAGAAAACAACAAACAAACATAACAGTAAAATGAGTTAGAGCTTAATCGTACATACTTTTGCGAAAGTTTCGATGAACTTCTTTATTTTGGTCTTTACTGATTTGTCGTATACAAAAGTTCTGGAAAAGAGCGACTACTTACCTTAAATTCGGTTATTTTCTCAAAATTAAGTTCGTTAACGCTCTTTAGTTGTTTTATTTCTTGCACTACCGACATTTTATTTCCTCTACATTCACAACTCAAACATAGACCACCTTGAAATTGGTTATTTTTGCAAAATTAAGTTCGTAAGCACTTTTTAATTGTTTTTGCACTAGTCACTACCAACATTTTATTTCCTGTATATTTCCAACTCACACATGGATCATAAAAATAAATAAATAAATATATATATATATATATATATATATATATATACTGGGTGATTCACGACCCACTGTACATACTTATGTGGTGTATAGGGTATCCCTAGGGTATATCGAAATGGATATTTAAATTGATTAATTCGGCTTTATTACCAAGATACAGGGTGATTTTCGTATTTTGGTAAAAATTTGTTCACCCTGTATCTCCTAAACTGCTTAATAGATGTTTTTAAAATTTTGTACACAAATACTCTTGGTATATCATAACTTTTTGACGTTTGAAAAGTAGCAAAGTTCCAGGGCCGTATCCAGCCAATTCACACAGGGGAGGGGGGTTAGTTTTGAGACACCCTGTACATCTGAATTCGGTATTTTTGAATTTTTTTTTAAACTACATTAATTTGTGAACAAAAATATGCCACCATCTTGAATGGCACACTAAAGGTTATGTACGAAATTTAAATCCCTTTTTTTAGCGGTATCTGTATTAAAGTTTTTAACTAAGTAAAAAATTAAAAAAAAAACAAGCTCTTACAAGTGTATTTGTATACAATAACAAAAATAAAAAAATAAATGATCACGATCTCGAGCATTAGATAAGAAATGAGGCGAAAAAGACTCAAACAGAAATTAACTGGTTTATTAGTAGAGATAGTTTAATTTTTTTAAAAGTCAAGCATTTAGACAAAAACCTCAAATGTAAATGATTCAACGCTCAATTGCAATTCACAAAAGCGTGCACAAAAATGTAGAGATACCGTTAGACAGGCGTTATTGTGTTAGGGTAGATTTTGGTATTTTTGGGCCACTAAAAATAAAAAATAATTCGACAAGGCTGTGTTTTATTAGTAGAGATCGTTTAATTTTTTTTTAAAGTCAATCATTGAAATAATTTTATACTTAGTTAAAAGCTTTAATACAGATACCGCTAAAAAAAAGGGGTATGTACTATCTAAAGATTTAAATTTCGTACATAACCTTTAGTGTGCCATTCAAGATGGTGGCATATTATTGTTCACAAATGAATGTAGTTTAAGAAAAAAATTCAAAAATACCGAATTCCGATGTACAGTGTGTCTCAAAACTAGCCCCCCTCCCCTGTGTGAATTGGCTGGATACGGCCCTGGAACTTTGATACTTTTCAAACGTCAAAAAATTATGATATACCAAGAGTGTTTGTGTACAAAATTTTAAAAAAATCTATTAAGCAGTTTAGGAGATACAGGGTGTATCTTGGTAATAAAGCCGAATTAATCAATTTAAATATCCATTGCGATATACCCTAGGGATACCCCATTTTGCTATCACGTTCGGCTGCCGCAAGGTAGCTGTCAAATCTTCGGGTACTTTCGTCAAGTTTTAAGGCAATTAGGGTAATTCGGACTGCCCAGCCTAGCTTAGCATAGCATAATTTATTATGTCTAAGGAACGCAACGAGACTATTCGAACCGCCGCACAGAGAGGTATTTTTCCTAAATTTCTGGCCAAAACTTTTTTCTCTACTTTATTATATGAAAATGAATAAATGGCATTAAAAAAGGGTATTAGAAAAATATATTTGCAAATAGACAATGTACAGGGTGTCCGGATTTGGTTGCAAAAGCAGGGTATCTCGCTTATTTTTAAAGATAGAACCTTGCGGTTTTCACGAACCTGAGCTAATTTTTTGTGAAACTCATGAAGCCGTAAACAAAATTTTCATAGCCTTCTTCGTTTATGAGATACAGGGCGAAATAGAAAATTTTGCATTTTGGGACCCCCCTCGTATCTCGGTTATCCTTTAACTTAACGCAAAGGGAAAAATTGCTGCTTATGCAGTTTTTTACGCTGGATCCAGTGGCGTAGTCATATTTTTCATTTGAGTTGTTATTTTTTAGATATGACCCAAAGTTGTGTTTTTTAAATGGGACACCCTGTATATTTGTCCAGAAATTGATATGTCCTTTTAAAAGCTTCTCAAAAATATATAAATGGGTCTATTTTAATAAACAACAACAAAAATCCTAATTTGTATAATTATCATCCCAAATTTTGCAGCAGGCCATGCAAAACGATGCCGTTTTCTTTTGTTTTCTTGGAAGCAAATGACATTTCCCAATTTTGTACGCGTATATAAAATATAGCGCTAGTTTTTTGTATTTATTTATTGTGTAAAAATATATTTGTATTATTATGGAAGAAAACCAAACTTTCGAACATTATGAAAAGTACGATATGTTAGCTTGTTTTATATTAAGTAATGAAAATGTTGAAGCGGCTTCTGAGATGTATTTTTAACAGGAAAATAGTTAATTTTTAGGTATGTTGAAATAGTATTGCTTAATTTTTATTTAGATATCCAGAAAGGAGGCAACCTAATATATCCACTTTTTATCGGATAAAAAAGAATTTACTTAATCACGGATCATTTATCAAACCTCGTACGAAAACATATAATAAAGAAAATCGGGAGGCTGAGAAAATTACGGTTTTGGCTAATGCAGAAGCTTACCCTACAAACTCTTGTAGGGCCAGTGAAAAGAGCATAGGGATTCCAAAAACTAGAGTTCAAGAAATTCTAAAAAAGCACAAATACCACCCATACAAATTTAGGCTCGTGCAGCACTTACAGCCAGGGGATGCAGAGCGTCGGGTAGTCTTCTGCAATTGGTTTCGAGAAAGATGCGATATGGTTAGAGATTTTGAAAGGAAGGTTATATGGTCAGACGAAGCACATTTCAGTAATTCTGGTATACTCAATAGGCACAATAGTAGATTCTGGTCCCAAGAAAATCAACACCAAATATTTCCCAGAAGACAGCAGGGCAGGTTTGGTCTAAATGTGTCCTGCTTCATATTAGGAACACATATAAAATTTTATATTTGAGGGAAATCTAACAGCCAATCGCTATATAGAAATTTTAGAGACAGCTATACCTGAATTACTTGACGATGTTCCTCTAGAGCAAATTAACGAAATTTATTTTCAACAGGACGGTGCTCCTGCACACAATTCTGGAATGACGAGATTATTTCTGGACAATAATTTTACCAATCAATGGATCGGAACAAATGGACCTATAAGATGGCCCCCTAGGTCCCCAGATTTGTCGATTTTAGATTTCTTTCTATGGGGATATCTGGAAAATAGAATTTACAAAGACCACTATGATAATGTCCAAGATTTAGGAAATGCAATAAGAGAAAATTTTCGCTATTTACAAAATCATCCCGTTATTTTGCTTAATTCCCTAAAACGAATACGAAAATTGTGCGAAGCATGCATAGGACAAAATGGAAATCAGTTCGAACAGTTCTTTTGATTTCCTTGGTTACTGTAGTTCTTATACGACAGTTGATTTTTGCTGAAAGGCTTGTTACATAACAATTCATTACTGTTTTGTTCTTGTGTTACATACATCTAGGTAGGTGGTACTTTTTTGATGCGAAATGATCATTACATATTTTGATAAATTATTTAATTACATATTTATTTTGAAATTGGGAAATGTCATTTGCTTACAAGAAAATAAAAGAAAACGGCATTGTTTTGCATGGCCTACAGCAAAATTTGGGATGATAATTATAAAAATTAGGATTTTTGTTGTTGTTTATTAAAATAGACCCATACTATTATATATTTTTGAGAAGCTTTTAAAAGGACAAATCAATTTCTGGACAAATATACAGGGTGTCCCACTTAAAAAAACACAACTTTGGGTCATATCTAAAAAATAACAACTCAAATGAAAAATATGACTACGCCACTGGATCCAGCGTAAAAAACTGCATAAGCAGCAATTTTTCCCTTTGCGTTAAGTTAAAGGATAACCGAGATACGAGGGTGGTCCCAAAATGCAAAATTTTCTATTTCACCCTGTATCTCATAAACGAAGAAGGCTATGAAAATTTTGTTTACGGCTTCATGAGTTTCATAAAAAATTAGCTCAGGTTCGTGAAAACCGCAAGGTTCTATCTTTAAAAATAAGCGAGATACCCTGCTTTTGCAACCAAATCCGGACACCCTGTACAGGGTGTTGCACCATATTTAGACTTCATTTACTACCTTTATTATAAGAGATAGAAAAAAATGTTAAATACAAAAGTTGTAGGGATTGTCCTAAGCTGCCAGGAAATAATTTTTATTGAAACAAAACATCGCAAAGCTACTTAAAAATATAAACTTGGTATTTTTTAAAAGAGACACCCTGTATATTATTATTTCAATCAATGCGTCTCGTCTTACCGATTATCAATATACCAGGTTTGATACCTTTAAAGACAACCAAGAAAATTGAGAAAAACCGTGCCATAATACGCAATGAGGTAGAAAGGGAGAGAATATTCTCTTCTAAATATGGAATAAATATTATTACATTGCCTCTTATGGGACGATTTTTGTCAATTTTCTCGGTTGTCTTTAAAGATAAAGGTATCAACTCTGGTATATTTTTAATCGGTAAGATGAGACGCATTGATTGAAATAATAATATACAGGGTGCCCCATTTAAAAATACCAAGTTTATGTTTTTTAGTAGCTTTGCGATATTCGTTTGTTTCAATAAAAATTATTCCCTGACGGTTTAGGACAATCCCTACAATTTTTGTATTTAACATTTTTTTTTCTCTCCTATAATAAAGGCAGTAGATAAAGTCTAAATATGGTGAAACACCCTGTACAGGGTCTTTTTTATGGCATTCCTAGATCAATTTAATTTAAAATTAATCACGTTTCAAACCTTAATATTATCAAAACGGATGAACAAAATATCAACAAATTATATATTTTTGAAATAATGAGGAAAAAATCTTTTATACTGGAAATAAATATACAGGAGGGTCCATTTAAAAAGAGTAAGTTTGGCAGTTTTTTTAAACGTCATATATATATATATATATATATATATATATATATATATATATATATATATTTTTTTTTTATTTTAACAAGTTTAAATATAACGCGTACAAGTAACATCCCCTGTAGCACAAAATATTGGTCCTAGCCTAATGCACTGTTGGCCCAATATTTACAAGTGGGGCCAATATAGAAGTTTTTTAGCCTATGTAGGTATAATATAGATAAAAAATATATGTTTCGATATATAATGCCACTTTTGGACCCATATAGGCCCAATTTTTTATCAGTCAGAGAAATATAAAAATTGTTTAGCCTATGTAGGTGTTATATTGGCAAGAAAATATGTTCGATATATAATGCCACTTTTGGGCCAATATAGGATCAATATAATATATAACCTCTTATAAATTTCTATCCGTTCGATGTTTTTTAATCAACGTAGTACCTTCGTTGACACACAAATCTGCATCCTTGTTATCAAGAATAGAAAGATGGGTGTACTAATATTTTACCAGTTCATTCCCATCTCACAGCTAATTTTTCTGCAAAATTTTGGATGAATTGTATAGGTCTAGTTTTTATTAAGAGTATCTAAGGACCCTGAAACGTAAAGATCTGAAAAAAATCTCGGAGGGTATTTTTTTTAAGATTACAATACTTTCCCTTACAAGAAAAGTAAAAACAAATGTTTATAAATGCGGCGAATCTTGGAATTAAAAAGTAGTATTTATTTCCCAAACTTCGTGTCATTTGCGACTTTTGGCAACGCCAAGTAACTGTGGCAACTCTGCTTCAAATACAAAATGCAAATGGCCGGTCAGTGTATGTATACACGGAAGACGGCAATGACGCCATAAATTTACGTTTTCCGAAGAAAATTGATGTGAAATAAAGTGCTAATAATTGTTGCATTTTGGTGAGTTTTATTTACGTCTATATTTTGCATTTGCAGCTCTAGAACTAGGTACACACTAGATTGTTTTTAAAATATTCACGCCAAGCTGAATATTGCCAGTAAAGAAATGACGAGATCGGATTTGTTAATGACTTAAGTTTTTAAGCTTTAAATCAATTAGTGTTTCGTTCAGTTATAAACAACTTGTATAAAAACAAGACTTTTTCACTTTATTAAACTCACATTGGGTACAGAATTTATTTCTGCTACAGAATTAATTTTGATATTTATTATACCCAATATTATACCCTCTTTGGGCCAATATAAAATTCAGGTTTACAATTTATTTCAACTTAAAGCATATGGCAGGTTTTAAATGTAATTTGACCCTTTGTCAACATTTCTGAAAATTGATATCTATGTTTTAGTTCATGTCAAAAGAAGAATTTTTTATAATTGCTTATTATAAAAGTTCTAACTCTGCCAGGTATATTAGAAATATGTTGAAGGAAAATGGAGGGTTAATTGGTAAAAAATAACAATTCTTTGTTAATAATTAATTCGTTAATTAATAATGTCTTTTAATGGGTTTTGGGTATGCAGATTTGAATTATAAAAACTGTTTATTTTGGTGAAAAATTTGAAAATAAGGAGTAAGGGTAAAAAGGGGAGGGGGCGAAAGTGAAAATGTATTTAAACAATCGAGTAATATGTAGTTTTATATGCTCTTGGACATTCAAATGCCAATTTGAAATTTTCATAGAAAAACAGTTATGGGGGAAAATATTTCGAAATTTTTTCTTCTAGATGCTTTTTTAATGTATTGAAAGTGTAGTTTAATAAATTAAAAATCAAAACATTTGACAGAGGGCTGAACCAAAAATTTGAAACATGCCATCTCCTTTGAGTTCAAAGCCTATACGGTGGCCTATTTACGGGGGACCTAGGTATACCTTTCTATCTATCTCCAACATACATTATATGGAAATAAGTTTTATATCATCTCAGATGAGTGTTGTTAGATTTATTTGTTTACATTTATTTAAGGGGCAGTGCGAAGACGATTCAAAGATGTTAGGATATATATATATATATATATATATATATATATATATATATATATATATATAGCAATAAAAAAACAGGTTGAGAGTCAGTATTGGTCCAGGATCAGTTCTTATTATTGGAACCAGATAAATTTCATATATTGGAGGTATATTGTGGAACAATATTGGTTCTAAACAGCATGCCAATATTGGCTTACAATAATGGGATACTTAAATAATCTGACGAAAATTTTCTTGGTCCCATATGAACTAGCCAATATTGGACCAATAAATATGTGCTGCAGGGGATATCAGAATTCTAGTATTTAAAGTTTTTTTTCTATCTCCAATATCTAACGTTTTGTTGGAGAGCAAAATATAATAAAAAACCCCAGACATTATAAAAAAAAATCAAATAAAATTAAAAAAAAAATTAGTCACTTTCTACACTGGATAAACCAGATGACATGGATGCCACCCATACAACTCAACATAAAGCTTTCCTGTTTCTATTCCATATTTTGAGAATTTAAAATTTTTATTTAATAATTAAATTTAAATTTTCAAATATGAAAGGTCCTTGGGCCATACTAGCCACCATTTGTAGTAAATCTTTATCTAGAAATATATTGCTAATAGGCAACGGAAATTGGGAAATCTAATCTACTGAACTGGGGTCTTGTAAACAATTAAACCCGCGGAATTTGATATTTTTTTAATATAAAATCGAAAGTTTACCTTCATTTAACTGTTTTCAGAAAGTAAAAGAAATGGATGAACCACTTTTTCTATTAAAAAAAACCAAAAAGAATATTTTCACTGTATTCCAATGCATTGTTGCCAAACTTACATTATTGTATTGTATTAAATTTTTCATGTTTGTCTCCCGACAGTAACGCATTTGAATTCCTGTGCCGATCCCAAATATTAGCCGGCGCCTTACCTGGTGTTAACCTGGTACCAATCCACCTAGTGCCTTCGCGCTCCTGCTGGTACCGATCCACAACCCACAAATGCATTTTCTTTTTCTTATATAATTTATATAGATCATATATAAAATAAACTTGGCAACGTAGCATCCTCAGCACACAGCCCTGCGCTGTTGTTCGTCTTTTAGGGCTTTAACGATGACGCCTACGGCGCCTAACCTGGTGCTAACCCGGTAACAATCCACCTAGTGCCTTCGCGCTCCTGCTGGTACCGATCCACAACCCACAAATGCATTTTGTTTTTTTTTATATAATTTATATAGATCATATATAAAATAAACTTGGCAACGTAGCATCCTCAGCACACTGGATTTCCGTCCAACAGACGACACTCTCGCTCTCTCTTTATTTAGCAGCTGTGATTATGTTTAAAAACGTTTAATAATGTCTAATATAATAATTACTTCTAATTTTTAGTTAGAAAAAATAATTTTGGTGTTATAAAGCATTATAATATAATCAGTCTTTTACGTAGTTCATAAATTAAGTTTGTGAAAAATATGTTTTTATCGATACGCCAAAAACAAATTCAGTGCAACCTTCCGAAACCTTAGTTTTTTTTGGATATAATTTGAATCCATAAATTTTTGTGTAAAGGAATTATTAAAAAAAGGTAATCTTTCAAATGTATATTTTAAATTTGTTAAATTCCATGGGTAAAACTCTTTACAAGAGCCCTGAACTGTATAAGGACCGAAAACAAACGAGCTAACATTTTAGCAAAAATAAATGAGAATTTGAATGTTTGTTTACTTTTTCGTCTTGAAGAAAAACGATATTTTTCTATTAAACTCCTATAATTAAATCCCCTCTTAGCCTTGTAGAGGTTGACTGAGCCCTATTTTAGTGACTACAGTGAAGTTTTGTGTAGTTGGTGTTAAAATTCAAAGGAAATAATTTAATAACCTATAATGTTAAACACATGTTCCAAATGTTTAAAATTTAATTTTCAAAAGTCTTAAACTAGCAAGATGAACTGTGCGATATGTGAAGGAGTCAAAATAAAAGACATTTTCAATTGTGATGGCTGTAAAAACCTAATCTGTAAAACATGTGGTGATCTTTCTTCATCATAGATAAAGGTTTTGGAACTTAAAACAAAAAGAGTACTAAAGTTTTATTGCCCTGCATGTTTAGAACTAGAAACTTTTAACTTACTACAAGAAGTAATTAATGGAAAAGACAAAATCATCGAGAGTAAAAATGAAATTATAGATCTTTTAAAAATACAAATTGAAGATTTAAAAAAGTCTATAAAAAAACACAAAACATCTTGAGCTTCCTGAAGTTTCATATGCTAATGTAGTAAGCAGATCAGGACTAGAAAATAAAGATTGTATTTCACATTTAATAATACGTCCAAAAGATGGACAGAACGCAATAAACATAAAAGAAGACATTACAAGAAAAATTAATCCTGCAGATTTAAGCATTGGAATTAAGAATGCCAGACTTACAAAAAAATCATTAAATGTTCCTCAAAAGAAGATATTGATAATTTAAGAAAAGCAGCTCAAACCTCTCTGAATAATCAGTATGAAATAACAACAAAAATGATAAGTCCAAGAATAAAAATACCAGGGTATGCAGGAAAGAAATCTGAACCGGAGCTTGAACACATTATAAGAAAACAGAACTCCTGGATTAATGATACTGATGTTCTGAATATTACTTACATTAAACAAAAAAAGAAATAAAGAATCAACAATTTACGCTGAATGCTCAGGTAGGCTATTTCAGAAATTTATGACAAATAAAAGAGTTCATATAGAATGGAATCGATATCCAGTGTATGAAGAATTGCAGATCTCAAGATGTTTCAACTGTCAGGAACTTTATCATAAGATCAACAAGTGTACGAAGAACAAAGTTTGTGAACACTGTGCAGGTGACCATAGTATAGAGGATTGTCAAAAATTAATAAAAAAATGTAGCAACTGTATTAAGGCGAACAATAGATATAAAACAAACTCTTGTATTACTCATGCAGCATCTGACCCAGAATGTCCAACCTACAAATATAATATTGAAATACTTAAAAACAAAATAGACTATAATCATCAATAATTTTCAATCCTCCACAGGATGAGGTATTACAACAATTGGACATCATGGGGATGGATGAGCAAGGAAGGCGTATTGACGAAATACAACTAAAAAAAGAAGTTAAACTTGAAAACAAAGTTTTAAATTTACTTCACTTAAATATATGAAGTGCCAAAAAAAAATTTGATGAACTTCTCCTATTACTGGAATCCTATGATTTGTTTTATGTAGATATAATTATTTTAAGTGAATGCTTTCAGTTGATATCTTGTGATTTGTTTAATATACCTGGGTATACCACACATTACAATAATGGAAATTATAATAAAAATGATGGGATGCTAATTTTTGTCAAAGAAGCAATAACGGTTAATATAAGGCATATAAAGCTGAACTTATCAGGTGCAACAGTCAGTAGAGTTGTTTTTGAGCATTATGGTTTTTTTTCGGTATTACAGCACTTTATAAACCACCACCTATAAATAATACTCTATTCATAGAAGATCTAAAACAGATATTTGAAGAACATTTGACCAAAAATAATGAAGTTTTTATTGGGGATATAAACATAAATATCCTGGACAATAACAGTTGTTTTGTTAATGAATATTTGACTACTATGGGGCAAAATGGTTTTATTTCATATATAAATGCCACAACCAGGGTCACCACTGACACATCAACGTGCATAGACCATTTATTTGTTAGACAGAAAAGCAGAGTAAATAACTTAAGTTTCAGATCTTTTATCCTAGACACAAACGTAACTGACCATGATCCTATAATGTTACATGTTAGTCTTAGCCAAGACATAAAGACTGCAGTAAAAAACAGAACTGAGCAACAAACAAAGTATTATGATCGTACAGACTATGCCCTTTTTAAAGACAAAATATCATCATATAATTGGAACCCCATTCTAAACTTACATGATTCTGAGCAGGCTACAAGTCTTTTCGTTGAGAAAATTACACACACTTTACAGCAAACTACCACAAAATGTATAATAAGAAACAAAAATCCTAAAAAATAAAAGAATGGATCACAGCCGGATTAATAACGTCAATTCAACATAGAGATAGACTTAAAAGAAAATTAAAAGCATCATTTAGCGCCGGACTTGAAGTAGAATACAAAAGATACAGAAACGAAGTACACTGTGCAGGTGACCATAGTATAGAGGATTGTCAAAAATTAATAAAAAAATGTAGCAACTGTATTAAGGCGAACAATAGATATAAAACAAACTATTGTATTACTCATGCAGCATCTGACCCAGAATGTCCAACCTACAAATATAATATTGAAATACTTAAAAACAAAATAGACTATAATCATCAATAATTTTCAATCCTCCACAGGATGAGGTATTACAACAATTGGACATCATGGGGATGGATGAGCAAGGAAGGCGTATTGATGAAATACAACTAAAAAAAGAAGTTAAACTTGAAAACAAAGTTTTAAATTTACTTCACTTAAATATACGAAGTGCCAAAAAAAAGTTTGATGAACTTCTATTACTGGAATCCTATGATTTGTTTTATGTAGATATAATTATTTTAAGTGAGTGCTTTCAGTTGATATCTTGTGATTTGTTTAATATACCTGGGTATACCACACATTACAATAATGGAAATTATAATAAAAGTGATGGGATGCTAATTTTTGCCAAAGAAGCAATAACGGTTAATATAAGGCATATAAAGCTGAACTTATCAGGTGCAACAGTCAGTGGAGTTGTTTTTGAGCATTATGGTTTTTTTGTCGGTATTACAGCACTTTATAAACCACCACCTATAAATAATACTCTATTCATAGAAGATCTAAAACAGAGATTTGAAGAACATTTGACCAAAAATAATGAAGTTTTTATTGGGGATATAAACATAAATATCCTGGACAATAACAGTTGTTTTGGTAATGAATATTTGACTACTATGGGGCAAAATGGTTTTATTTCATATATAAATGCCGCAACCAAAATAACTTAAGTTTCAGATCTTTTATCCTAGACACAAACGTAACTGACCATGATCCTATAATGTTACATGTTAGTCTTAGCCAAGACATAAAGACTGCAGTAAAAAACAGAACTGAGCAACAAACAAAGTATTATGATCGTACAGACTATGCCCTTTTTAAAGACAAAATATCATCATATAATTGGAACCCCATTCTAAACTTACATTCTTGACAAATGCAAATAGACCTGATTTTAATTTTATTAAGATAGATAATGATAAGGACAATGGCATTAAAGGAACTACGAGTGTAAAATATTTAGGAATAAAAATTGATCAGCATTTAAAATGGAAAGAACATATAACTTATCTAACAAAAAAAATTCGTAATCTGATATATAAATTTTATATTTTACGAGAGTTTCTTTCCACTAAGCTACTAATTATAATTTATAAATCCATTGTAGAATCTTTAATGCGGTATGGGCTAATTGTATGGGGTGGAACATATAAAATTAATATTAAGCCTTTATTTGTTATACAAAATACTATATTAAAAATCATGTTTAAAAGAAATAGACTCTACCCTACCAAACTACTATATGATGAAGAATTATGTAATATAAACTGTCTTTATGTACAGGGTGTTCCAGCGAGGACTGAACAGGGACCTATTTTCGACCTTCCTTGTATTTTGGAAAAATTCAAAATAGCCAATCGATGTATTTTTTCTTGTAGAATCCAAAAATATCATCGAAAAAATATTTGAACTCGAAACAAAAGAGTTACGCTATGCATCAGGTGTTTTTTAAATGGAATGTATCGTTTTTTATACGATTTTTGGAAAGAGTGATTTTTTTATGTCCGTTCTGATTAAAAGATTTGATTTTGCGATAGCTGTTTATATTACATTTTACTGTTTTACAAACTAAAATTTTAGCTTCACCTGTTTAAAATATACGATAGGTTGGTATAGGTGATCAAGGTAAAATGACGTTTGAATGCTTTGTCATTAAAAATTGACATTATTTTAATTATTGTCGAAGTCTTCACCTAAAAAATATATATTTGACTCTGATCGAAATGAAATACTCTTTGGACGAGAGACTACAGATTGTTGTGCTATTTTACAAGTGCCAAGAAAATGCAAGAGAAGCAAGAAGAAGATTTATTGCAAATTTTCATAGAAATATATCCATCAATACAATTCTAAGGATAAAAAACCTATTTGAGGAAAATAAAACTTTACATGATAGAAAAAGAAATTCAATAAAAAATAATTATTAAATAATAAAATAAAACTACTAATAACATAAGTTTTCAATGTGACCGCCGTTTTTCTCGAAACAACATCGATAACCCCTTTGTAGCCTTTCTAAACTTGCTGTTACAATATGATTTTCCTGGTTAAGGCGGTTTATTTCATCGACAATTTTTCCCATGATCTCTTGAATATTTTCGTTTCGTTGTCTGTATACGACGTTCTTCAAATGGCCCCAAAGAAATGTATCCAAAACTGAGAGGTCGGGGCTATTGGGCGGCCAAGCATATGTTCCATTTCGCCCTATCCATTTGTTATGGCGCCAATTTAAAAATTGAACCACATCATGCACGGCATGAGGAGGCGCCCCATCATGTTGCCAAATTAAATTCTAATATTCAGCCAATGGTAAGTCTTCCAAAAAATTTTCAATTTCGTTTTCTAAAAACTCATAATATCTGTGCCCATTTAAAGTCCCGTTAAAAAATATTGGTCCCAAAATTTTATTGTTTTTTATCCCACACCAAACATGAATAGAATTCCTCCCTTGAAATTTAATAGTCTGGAACTTTTTTGGATTTTCAACGGCCCAGTGGTGACTATTATGTCTGTTGAATACTCCCGATGTTGTGAAAGTAGCTTCGTCGGTCCCCACAATATTTTTGAATAAATCAGGGTCTTCGTTTTCTTGCCGAATTACCATTTGAGAAACAAATTGAAAGCGAAGTTCTTTTTGTGCCGGTGTTAGGTGCTGAAGTGGAAGGATACGAAAAGTCCTGTGAACAGTCCCTCGGGTAACTCTTCTGCGCCTTACACCGCCACCGTACTGAACTTCCCGAACTGCATCCGAAATAGATTTGGTTGGATTAACTTGAAAATAATTTATAATGGCCTGGTCTCGATTTCTTCTTCTTTGTATATTTCTTTTTCTATCATGTAAAGTTTTATTTTCCTCAAATAGGTTTTTTTATCCTTAGAATTGTATTGATGGATATATTTCTATGAAAATTTGCAATAAATCTTCTTCTTGCTTCTGTTGCATTTTCTTGGCACTTGTAAAATAGCATAACAATCTGTAGTCTCTCGTCCAAAGAGTATTTCATTTCGATCAGAGTCAAATATATATTTTTTAGGTGAAGACTTCGACAATAATTAAAATAATGTCAATTTTTATTGACAAAGCACTCAAACGTCATTTTACCTTGATCACCTATACCAACCTATCGTATATTTTAAACAGGTGAAGCTAAAATTTTAGTTTGTAAAACATTAAAATGTAATATAAACAGCTATCGCAAAATCAAATCTTTTAATCAGATCGGACATAAAAAAAATCACTCTTTCCAAAAATCGTATAAAAAACGATACACTCCATTTAAAAAACACCTGATGCATAACGTAACTCTTTTGTTTCTGGTTAAAATATTTTTTCGATGATATTTTTGGATTCTACAAGAAAAAATACATCGATTGGCTATTTTGAATTTTTCCAAAATACAAGGAAGGTCGAAAATAGGTCCCTGTTCAGTCCTCGCTGGAACACCCTGTACATTCCGTTTGCTCTTATATACACAAAAATGAAAAATTAAAAAAGTTTGTTTCCCATCAACACCAAACCAGAATTAATGTAAATAAACACTTACTTATTCCAATAAACAGAAAGCACATCAATTTAAAGTCTATTAATTAGTAATTAATATATTAGTAACCAAAGTTTTACAATGAATTACCAAATGATATAAAAACTCTCAAAAACTGGAAATCATTTAACAAAAAATGTAAATATTTTATTGTAAAGAATTTTCATACTTTTCAGGTAATGATGAACAATTAGAGATAAGAATTGAAATGTGAGTTTAACTTTATACTGTTGGATTTATAACCTTAATTACGATAATGATACTTCGATGTGTACATAAATATATACTTATGCAATATTATAAATAATACAGAGTTTAACATATGGGCACAAACAGATGTTTCCACACCTAGGTCCCATTAAGATTGTATTTCATATTGTAAACAATTAGGGAATAGATATTATAATATAATATATTGTTAAAACTGTTTCATAATAAATTGAAATTAAATTGAAATAATTATTATAATATATCTATAGGTGGTCCTTAAATTAAAATAGTTCCAAATATACAGATGCAATTGCAGAAGCACTTACCTTAAATAGAGGTTTTCTAACTAGGGGAATCTCTTTTCTATTTGCAGTTTGAAGTTTACATTTAATCACATATCACAATTAACTCGTAAGAACAAATTAAAAAATTATAAAATCAGCGTCAGAATTTTTATGATTGAATGCTGTCATTGACGTTGCCAATAGTTACTCAGTGGCGGCGCGTGGTTAAATAACTTGGGGGTGCACAACCTTAGAATAGAACATGAGTGCCGTTGGTAAATCGGCGGAAGCGAAACGTTTTTTGGGTGCCACGCCCAAAAGACTTTCATTGGACTATCAAATCATACAAATTAAATAAACTTATAAGAATTTAAGAATTAAGTAACTTACCTCTCTGAGTACATCGGTCTGGCCAAACAATAATTTGTTTTTATATTTTACAAACACGTTTTGTATTGAAAATGAAGTCTTCTATCCTTTTTTGAGACAAATTCTTCAATAACCAATTCATTAAAATTTGGAATTTCTTGAATCATTTGTTTCTCAATAGATAACATTGCGAGAGCAGTTAGTCTATTCTGGCCCATTGTATTTCTAAGAAAAGTTTTTATGCGATTCAATGTGGAAAAACAACGTTCCGCTTCTGCGGTTGTCATTGGCATTGTAACAATCGCCTGTAACACTGAAAATGTTTCTGAGAAATCTATTTGCAAATTATTTTCAATTAAAAATTTAAGCAAGTGGACTGCTCCGGAAACTTCTCTAAAATCTGCTCTTCTGTATATTATTTCTAATTCTGTCTTTAATTTATTTTTATTTAAAAATGGAAAGTTTTGAATTGCTGAATCTAAATGTAGTATAGGAAAATTTGCTGAATGTGTTTCAAAATTTTCCACCGAAAATAAGTGAGCTATTTCCAAATGGCCTGTGAACGAAAACCTTCTTTTTATTTCTGCAATTATGGTGTCACACACTTCTTTAGCTTGCACAGTCGTGGAAACATAAGAATTTCTCTCATTCGTCTTCCTTCTTTTTCTAGCTTGACTTTCATCAATGTCTACTAACCCGGTTTCTCTAATAGTATGTATGTTATCTCTCTCCTTTTGAATATTTTTTTCGAACTCAGTAATACATCGTTTTACAGTAACGGAATCAGTAGCCCTTTTTTGCAGCTGTGAATATAAAATATCAACATGGGGCATTACACGATGAAACACTGTCAACCAAAAAACAAATTTAGAGTCATTCAATAATCTGAAAATAGCACCCGCCTTTCTAATGGTATCAGATTGTTTGGATGTGGATTGTATTTTTTCCATACACTCTAAAAGTGCTTCTCTGTTTTCGTATACAGTGTTAACTGTTCTAATTTTAAAATTCCATCTTGTAGCAGATGCTCTAGGAACCCTATTTCCAACCACTTCATCTAATATTGCAACTCTTTGTGGAGAATTCGAAAAAAAATTGGTAAGGTCACTCAAATCGGAAAAAAATATGCGTACATTTGTATTTATGCTTGTTGCCTGCGACATTATCAAATTTAGTTGATGAGCATAACAATGGATATAATGCGCATATTTAAATTTATCTTTAATACGTTATTGCACACCACCATGGGCGCCACTCATGACACTTGCTCCGTCATAACTTTGGGAAATCAATTGTTCAGAATTTTTTAAAACATAATTAAGAGCCTCCTCTATGCAGCCAGCTAAGGCAACAGCATCATGTTCATTTGGTTTTACAAATGTCCAAAATCGTTCAACGGGGGTGCCGTTTGCTAAAGTATAACGGTAAACTATAACCATTTGAAAAATATTCGAAATGTCACTTGTTTCGTCACTCATAACAGACAAAAAATTTGCAGCGGCAATTTCTTTTTTTATATGTGCCTGACTCACGGAAAGCATACATTCTAATAAATCATTTTGAATGTCTTTTGACGTGCCTTTAAACACGGTAGCTTGCTGCAAATGATCCTTCAGTGCTAAATCCAATTCGGCAGAAAAATTTATGAGGCCTCTAAATATACCAGGGTTTAATGAATCTTGTTGTTCATCGTATCCACGGAGAGCAAGCTCAAATGCGCCACAAAATTTAATACAATTTATAATTTTAGATAAGACATACCTATTATTCTTTACTTCGTCATTATGTTTTTGAATGCTTAATCGGTATTCACTATTTAATTGTTGCCGAATATCTTGTTTACCTAATAAATTAAATCCTAATTTAGCAGATAGATGTGACTTTGAATTTTGATGCTTTTTAATTTTTTCGGATAAATGTACTAAATCTTTAACCCCGGATTTTGTCCATTCTGATGCCTCACCGCTTTCAAATAATAAACACGGAAAACAGTAAAGACTATTACTAATACTACACCCGCACAACCACTCGGTTTTTTCGTAAGTTTCTATTTTAAAAGTTCGTTTATAATCACGACTTTTGCATTTAGTTAAACTCGTAATTAACAAATTTGGTTTTGGACGACCGACACTTTTAATTTTTATTTTTTCGTTTAAAGATAACGAGGAAAATTTAATTGTCTTTAAATATTGCACGCTAATGCAATCAAGGTTTGATAATTCCGTCATTCTTGCAATCGCGAAATGAAAACAACCTTATCGTACCGCAAAGCGCTAATTCTAATGTGCACTGCTTTCAGGTGCTCGGGAGCTATCGGACGTTGCCTTATTGTCGCGGGGAACAAAGAGTGCGGGGGGCAGGTTTCCACCAATTAGATTTAATATTCGGGCGAGCAGTGAACGAAGTCGCTGCGGCAGGATGGATGGATCCGATGAAAGGCCCGCTTCGATATTTAATACGTACGCATAGGCGTCCAGGTCCAGCGTCAAAGTCTACAGAAATATTTATTCTGCAAACTTTGGTTTTGTTTAGTGCTTATTATTGATGATTCATGACATTGCCGCTAGTTAGGAAATTCGTCGATCAATTTACATCGCATATTTTAATGTCTGGTCTTTGGGTCATGTTCTTTGACGGCATGGTTTTTAAATTATTATTTTATGATAATATTGTTTAAAGAAAATTAACATTTAAATATGTTTGTTTAAAAAATTTGGGAGTGCACGTGCACATGTGCACTTATTGAGGAGCCGCCACTGTAGTTACTGCATCATATTTTTCCATGGCCAAATTTTCTTATCAGCTTTCGTTGCGAGAACAACAAGTCGATTATTTATGCCTTTGTACCTAATCTTGGGGTTGCATTTGTGTGTAAATATTTGAATCCAAAAGAAAGTTTAAATTTAATAATAGCTTTGCGACAACACATATGTTTAAATTTGTGTATACCAAAATGGCGGAAGATTTTATTGTTAATCAACCCACTGGATAATTTTATTTTATAATGTCATACAGCTTACTGCTGGGCAAGGCCGGGCACACTTGCTTAAATATCTATTTTATATAGAACATAAATGACATTGACGTATGTCTAATGACTAGTACAGGAATTGTCACGAAATATACCTAAATTAGTAACTAAAGCTAAAGGCAAACACATAAATTTAATCTACATGTCTTCCGCAACATTTTCCGCCATTTATTGTTGAACGTAAAACAATACGCAACATAAGAATTTGGGAAATAAAAAAATGTGTGCGCTGCGCTAACGTATCTATTCGGACTGTCGCTGGTGGGAGAGAGGCTATAAGGGGGGCGCAACCTGGCTGTCATGTGATGCAACGTTTATCGAATTATAGTAGGACAATACATTAAAGGCGATTTTCGTTAAGTTTAGGTTTTGTACTTTTGGCCAGGTTTTACATAGTAATACCCCTTTGTGCGCCGCGCGCGGATAATAGCGTAGCATATTTAACTTTTCACAAGGTTCGCGTTTTATTACAACTATTAGGAGGGACGGTCAAACGAATAATTTATTTCCTGAAATATTTTTTGGAGGTCATTGACCAAATGACCCTATGAAAGAGCCGCCACTGATATTAACATTTAATGCACCACCTATTTGATAAATTGCGTCATATACTTGCCTTTGGCAGATAATGGACTCCCCCAAGAGATTTTCAACTAAAATATTTTTATTTATGCAAAATATAAAATAAGTATAAAAGCTTTTTTAATCCCTTATAAAGATCTATATATTATAATTTTGAACTTAACATAAGCTTGGCTAATAAAACTCCTCGTTAATAATTTAGAGGTATCGAAGACCGAGCCCCTCGTCGTCTTCTCCTGCCGATATCGATCGTGGCTGGCAAATGAACTGTCATTATCTTATAAGAAAACCCTGTGAGGGTTCCGAGGAAGGCGAAAGAAGGGAAGGGAAGTTGTTGCAGCCTCTATTTCACAGAAGCATTTATGAACCTGAATGGCTCCTTCGCCCTCCTCAACCGCGTAGGGATGTCCGTTGGGACATTTATACCAGTTTCCCTTTGTGAAACCTATCGTTTTCACAACCTTCAATCGTTCTTTATCATTAATAAGCAAAGAACTGCGTACTTTGGCAACCAAGTCTTCTAAGTTTCTTTTGATAACGCCGTCCCAATCGTCTGTGTATCTCTTGTCGATAAACAACGCCTCGCGTACACTTTGCGTGAGACTTTGCACTTCAATATTTAGTTGGTTGATCCGATACCCGTTGGACTTCTGAAGTTCATCGAACTGTACAATTCTGTGCAATCTTTTTATCTCCATCTCCAAATCTTCAATTTCTTGATCGGTAATATGATCTTCTGAACGGAACAACACTTCAAGAAGCATGTTTAATTGGGCATGAAATAAAGGTTTACAGCGCATTTCACTGGCTCGAGCTTTTTCGAAGCATTTGAAAGTGTGGTTCAGAATCTGAATTTTTGATTGGATCGCGTTCAACTCTATTTTACTTAATGCTTGTCTCTGGTTGGATTTAGAGGCTTCTGACAACAAATCTGTGAGGGCTGTAATTGACTTAAGGTGATCTGAAAAATAGATGTATGTAAAAAGAAATTTATCTTCTTGATGAATAGTGTTATTTCCTTTTTGAGTTACTTTAAAGTTGATGTTGAAAATCGTGGTTCTTGGGATTAGACCATGTCAAATTGAAATTACTATCCGACTTATCGCCTTCGATTGCACGAGGCATCTTCAGGGATCTTTACTCCAAGAGATCTGAACACTCAATGAGCTGGGAGAGATTCAGGCGGGCTTTTATACCCGACTTGTGCGCGCCGAACTGTCCCCGTATTAAGATCGATTTCCCCTTGCGATGTAGACCGTAACCCGTATCTCTATTGAATTTTTTATATGTTTGAACATTTTAATAGATTCCATAATTTTGGTTTCCTTTACCGCTATAATATGGCCAGTGATATGCTGGTGTTCAGCTACAGCAGACTGAACAATTCGTTTCGTTGTAATACATCGTTCATGTTCTTTAAGTCTAGTGGATATTGAGCGTCCTGTATATCCGACATCACTTCTCCACAGGAGCAAGGAATTTTATATACTCCTTCTGTTTGAAAAGGTACTCCAATCTTCTTATTAGTATTGAACGTTGTACTTATGTTGGTCCGCCGAAGTAATTGTCATATTCTATCTGTAGTAACTTGACCTTCAAATTTTCAAGGTTAAATGAACTTAAGATCAAGTGAAGGGGGGCACCCTCAAGGTCAAATGATGTCAAATGGTGAGGGTGGCAGGGACGTAAGAGGAGGGAGGTGGTCCAAAGGATACATTATTACTCTACTGATATATACATAATTATAGTACTAGAGGGAGCGGCGCCCTAGGAATTCACTTTCCGTAGACTAGGAGCAAGTCGTTACAGCCTAAATTATTATGGTCCTGTATTTCTTAATCACTTACCATTTTTTTCGTTAAGATTGAGCCTAAATGCATTTAAAAATACAGTTAAAAACAGAAATTCTTATACAAAAAGCATTCCATTTCATTGAAGAATTTCTGAACTCTACAATATAACATATAACCGTGTGGTGTTTGCATCCTATCTTAGTAATTAGGTTGAACATTTTTCGGGAATAACGGACGGTAGTTTTGCTTAAATCTTATTTATTACCAAGCAACGTTTCGATGCCTTTATCGCATCTTCTTCAGGCTAAAACAATCATAATTTTACATACACGAACAACTATATCAGACTAACAATTTTTTATATATTAATAATAAGGATGGTATAAACCTGGTTGCTCACCTACGTAACTGTTTAAGATTTAATCACTACATTAGTTACAGCAATTATTTTGTTACAAAGTGGTCTTAACCACGGAAAATGTAGATAAAGTCAAAAGCAGTGTTATCGTGCGAGTCATACGATTTATCAACGACAAACTTTTTAAGTTTGTTTTTCTTTTATTACGTGTAATCATATCCTCCGCATAAAATCCGGAAGATGAATTAGATAGACCTATGATATTTTCATATGAAAAAAATGAGGATAAACATATAAATACCAGCAGTTGCAAAAATCTTTGAGCGATGTCAGATTGACAAGGCAGTGACAAAATGAGTAATAGAAAACAATTTTCGCTTTTTTTGCATCCACAGGCGAAAAAAATGGTATTAAGTCTAATAAAATATTACGAAAATGAAAATTCACCGTCCAATATCCAGGAGACAGTAGCAAAAGCTCTGGGAATCGGTATAAGGTTTGTGCAGAAAATTGTGCATGAAAAAAAGCATAATTTACTACCGAAGAAGATTAAGAAATGTACACGAAAAAAGCCAAAGACAGAAGACTTAAGTGACAATGTAAAAATGGATGTTCGTAATGCAATTTACGATTTATACACATCAAAAACTAATATAACCATTCAAGTTTTAAAAGAAGCTTTAAGGAGGCATATTGGAAATTGGACTAAAATCGGTGTCAAAATTAATAAAAATGTTGGGTTTTCGATATAAAAAGGACTGTAATCAAAGATTTTTATGCGAGTTACAACATATCGCAAGTCAGCGTATCCAGTTTTTAAAGAAATACACGGAAAATGTTAATTCAAAATTTAGAAAAGTGGTATTTTTAGACGAGACTTGGATATTTTCTAATGGAATTGGTTCGAAATCTTGGCAGGACGAGTCTGTAAAAAGTGTCAAGAGAAAAAAGGGAAGGGGGACGGGAAAACGGTTCATCATTTTGCATGCAGGTTCTTCAACAGGATTTCTCCCAGGTGCAAGTTTACTGTTTTCTTCAACATCCAAAAGTATGGACTACCATGATGATAATATGAACTGTGAACTGTTTGAAAAGTGGTTAAAAGAACAACTGATTCCAAATTTAGATGCACCATCTTTAATCATTCTGGACAATGCATCTTATCATTCAAGAATCTTAACCTATAACAACCTACTTCATCCTGGAAGAAAAGTGATATTTATGACTGGCTAATAAAACAAAAACAAAATCCTTTACCCAATATGCTGAAACTAGAACTTCTTTTAATGGCGAAATCTATTAAAAAACCAACAATATATGCCGCAGATGAAATATTACGGGAAAATGGACATGGGGTTTTAAGACTGCCGCCATACCATTGCCAGTTTAATGCAATAGAATTAATATGGGCTGGGGAAAAAACATATTACGAAAAACACGTGAACGATGGTCTTACATCAGCTGAAGTGCAAATGGTTTGGAAAGATTCATTAAATTATATTACGCCGGAGTACTGGAAGGAATCTGTGAAACATACGGAGAAATTAATCTGGGATTGGTGGAATCGAGAACGAGTTCTAGATGTCGAAATGATCAGTGCGCCATTTGAGGACGACCCAGAAAATGAGGACTTTTTAAGTGATGATATTTTTTAGTCTATAATATTAAAAGTTACTGAAGGATTATATTAATCTTTGACGTGTATAAATCACAAATTGCATTATGAATATCCATTTTTGTATTGTAACTTAAGTCTTTTGCCTTTGTATTTTTTCGTTTACATTTCTTAATCTTCTTTGGAGGTAATTTTTTTTTCATGCACAAGTTTCTGTACATTCACGATTGTCACCGTCTTTGTTATACTTTTTAGGCCTTGACTGTTCGAAACTTCCACATGTTCTTAAATTAACCACAAGTTTCGAAAAATATCTTTGGTTTGGTTGTTGCCTCTCTGGGTAAGTATCAGCGTAATTGTTTAAGGCTATAACCGCATTTCTATTGTTTTTAATATAACACTCCAGCATATCAAATTTCTCTTCGTTGGTATAACGCAAAGCCATTTTTAAGAATTTAAAATAAACGATAACAGAAAACAACTAACAAACTTTGAAACCTCAAAAAATCAAACAGTCCAAAACAAAAAAAATAGTAGTGTTACCATGGCGATCCAAAGCCTGCTAAAATAAAATGGATTTTTGGACATTTTGATTTCTTTAGGAAATGTAAACTTGTTATACATCAGTGAATCGGATTTTTCATGCTTATTTTAAAGAGGCAAAAATCCAATATGGCGTTCATAAGAAAAAATAAAGTTGGTGATGGTAAAGGATAACCGAAACTAATGCAATAACCCTTTTTTACATAAAAAATGGCTATGAAAATGTGTTCATAGATTTTGAAACAAAATACATATAAAGAAGTTAAAGGGCTTTAAAGAAAATGACCCTTTTTAGTTTTTTCAAAACATCTCGAAAACCAAAAAAGTTAAAAGCGCGTTTTTAAATTTAAAGCTTTGCCCATTTAATCATTTTTGTATCTCTTATAGGGCCCACACTCTATATATATATATACAGGGTGATTCAGAAATAAGTACCGAAAATTTGCAGGTATGTAAACCTTGACGAAATATAAAAAAAAGTTTTATATAATTTTTCTCTAAGCCTCACCGTTTAGAATATACAGGGCATTAAATATGTGTGGTAAAAAAGACATTTAAATATGTAATATCTGTTAGGAGAGAGATATCAATTTCAATTTTGGAACATGTTATCAGTACATATAGACCCATTAACCCAACAAACGACAACCTTATGGGTCACTTCAGAGGCGTAGAACAGGGATATATGCCTTACATTTATGGTCATATTTCTTTACCACTCAGTATATTGCTTATTTTTATTAAAAATATTTATAGCTTAGTATCTTCACTAAAAATTATTGCTCTTAAAATTTTTTCATACGAGCTATCGTTTCTGAGTTCTAGTCGAGTTAATGCGTCAAAACCCTTTAGGATACAACACTATTTAAGTATTGCCATTATTCATAACAAAATGTAAGCAAGTCATGGCTGAATAATTCTAGCGATTAATAAAGATAAATTAATAAAGAATGTCTTTTAAATAATCGCACAGTTGATATTCAGGTAGTATTTTTGTCACAAAAAATCTCTATTGATTGGCCTATTAGGATACACTAATATGTGTGTATATCTAATATCCACAATGAAATTGAAGCAAGCCATGACTTATCTCTGGCAAACGAAAATGAATGTACTTGTCATATTTCAATAATTTGGTTGTCTAGTTGTCAGTTCATAAAAAATTGTTTGCTCATACTTTTAAATAATTATGGTTGTTTATACTAATAATGAATATGCAGACATGCACTTAGTCCTTGGAGAATGCAACGGAAATTCAGAAATGGCTGTCAGGAGATATTCTGAAAAATTTCCACGACGACAGATTCCAAACAGGAGAACTTTTATTTCGGTTGATCGTCGTCTAAGGGAGACAGGCACATTTAAATCTGCCGCACATAGGCGTGGGCGACATGTTTCTACCAGAACACTTGGAAACGAAGCAAATATTTTAAACTTGCTTGAGATCAATCCTGAGACAAGTACCAGAAGAATTTCTCTTCAAACTGGAATTTCCCAAAGTTCAACGTGGCGTACATTGAATGATATGGGTTTGCATCCTTTCCATAAGCAAAAGGTACAAGAATTACTGCCAACGGATTTTCAGCCCAGGGTTGATTTATGTGAGTGGTACCTTCAGAAGTATCAAGAAAATAATAATTTTCCTGAATTCGTTTTATTTACTGATGAAGCTTGTTTTACTCGAAACGGAATTTTTAATATGCATAATGCGCATGTATGGGCGGAGGATAATCCCCATTCCACACATGTTACAAGCTTCCAGCATCAGTTTAAAATAAACGTTTGGGCGGGTATTATTGGAAGTAATTTTATTGGACCTTGGTTTTTGCCGCCTTACTTGAATGGTCAGAACTACTTGGAGTTTTTGAGAAATAATTTTTTTCAACTGCTTGATGATGTCCCTGTTTTACAACGATATAATATGTGGTTCATGCAAGATGGCGCGCCGCCCCATTACTCAAGAGAAGTTAGGGCTTGGCTACATGTTAATTTCCCTCATAAATGGATAGGTCGCGGAATTGATGCGCCTATTCATTGGCCGCCTCGTTCGCCCGACCTCAACCCATTAGATTACAGCGTTTGGGGTATTTTAAAGGAAAATGTTTATTCAGTTCCAATTACCACCCCTGAACAACTAACCCAAAGAATAAAAGATGCTTGTTTTGAGTTGTCTAATTCCAGGCAGATGCTAAGTGCTATTACATGGAAACTGATCACATATGCTGAAAAATGTATAGAATAGAAGTTGAAGGACGACATTTTAAACACTTGTTGTAATATTCTGAATTATTTTTCTCATTTCATGTATTTTGTTATCTCAAGTTAATAAAACGTTATTCGCACATGATTTTGTTACATCTTTATTAATTGCTAAAATTATTCAGCCATGGCTTGCATACATTTTGTTATGAATAATGGAAATACTTAAATAATGTTGTATCCTAAAGGGTTTTGACGCATTAACTCGACTAAAACTCCGAAACGACAGCTCGTATGAAAAAATTTTAAGAGTAATAATTTTTAGTGAAAAAAACTAAGCTATAAAAATTTATAATAAAAATAGACAATATACCGAGTGGTAAAAAGATATGAGCATAAATGCGAGACATATATCCCTGTTCTACGCCTCTGAAGTGACCCATAAGGTTGTCGTTTGTTGGGTTAATGGGTCTACATGTACTGATAACATGTTCCAAAATTGAAATTGATATCTCTCTCCTAACAGATATTACATATCTAAATGTCTTTTTTATCACACATATTTAATGCCCTGTATATTCTAAACGGTAAGGCTTAGAGAAAAATTATATAAAATTTTTTTTTATATTTCGTCAAGGTTTACATACCTGCAAATTTTCGGTACTTATTTCTGAATCACCCCGTATATATATATATATATATATATATATATATATATATATATATATATATATATATATATATATGTGTGTGTGTGTACATGTGATAATATGAATTATTAAAGAGCTTTGATAATTGCTAAGTATTTTAAATAGTGATGTCATAAAAAATGAAATTTATGTTAAATTTGTTTAAATGTACATATACTGTTAATTTCTTTCTATCGAAAGTTTTAAATACTTAAAATATGTTAATAATAAATAAGACGTTTATTAAAATTTTAAAAAACTGTGGACATTAGAGTACAACTGTATTGACAAAGGTAAACACACATGTGTATTGACCACATAAATATTTCCTTTCGCGGAGTTGGATTAATATATCGTTTAATTTAACGCGTAATATCTTCAGTGCAATAGCCATTCCTTCTCAGAGCTTGGGTCAGTTTCGATGTTTCCGGGAGAATCCTGATCAGAAATCGAAATGGCTCTAAATACTGGTGAGTTAATAACCGATTTCTTTTGGGCTGGATGATGTGGTGGGAATTTGCATTTAAGTATCTATTTGTATGCGTCGGTTTTCTATACGCAGAATGTCCTAATGTACCATTTTCCTTTCTTTGAACACATACATCTACAAAGGGAGTCGTTCCATTAGATTCAATTTCTAATTAGGATTCTCTAACATCGAAACTGACCGAAGCTCTGAAAAGAAATGGCTACTGCACACCTCACTGAGGATGTTACCCGTTCAATTAAAAGATATAGTGATCCAAGTCCGCGAAAGGATAGTGTTGTTCGTTTCTACATACATGGCAGTACAGACAAAATAAGACGGTTACTTCGGCGGCCCAACATAGGTACAATCTTCAGTACACATAAGAATATTAGACAATGCTTGTGATCTCCGAGAGATATTGTACCTTTTCAAACAGAAGGAGTATATAAAATTCCTTGCTCTTGTGGAGAAGTGTGTGTGGAAGAAACAGGACGTTCAATATCAACTAGACTTAAGGAGCATGTACTAAAAAGACAAATTGTTTAATCTGCTGTAGCTAAACACCAGCATACCACTGGCCATATTATAAATGTAAAGGAAACGAAGGTTCTAGCATCGATACTAGGATCTTATAAACGGAAAATTAGAAAATTGTTCTTCCCTACATACATGCCCAGCTACCCTATTATATATCAACAAACTCTTTGGGTTACACGTTCTTAAGTATTATATATATGTATTTGTTACAGCGAATAATACTATATAGTAATTTTCCATGTAAGGTAATTATATAATAACTAGTGCCAAGTAACTACTTAAGGAATTGACTCCACTATACATTGATGTCATTTTTTTTCCGTTACATTATAGAAATTATTCAAAGTTACTGTTTCTAATCTGTTTACTAAATTATAACTTTTAAGTATCAGTACCTTCTTGAACTTTGCAGAGACTACTCCATTACGTTCAAATGTACTCATATAACGTATTACTCTAAAGTAAAATGAGTCGTTGCAGAGTAGAAAAGTTATCGTCTACTGCTATTTTAAACTGGCTCTTACCAGTCGTTAATCTTCTGTTGCAACTTAGAAGTAAGAATTACAGTAATTATTTACTACAAGTAAACTATTATCTTTTGTACTTGAGGTTCTGGACATAGGGGGCGCTGGTACGAGATTCGGTGGGTGATTTTACAAGGACAGTGGCAACAATAGTGTAACCAATGTTTGATTGGTACTTTCCGCCTAGGTGGGTTTCTTATTTTTTATTATTTCTTAGTTTTGTTGTTTTAGTTATATTGATTCAAACAAGAAGTTTGCCGGCCATTGGACGTATGGAGAAATGTATTTAACCCTGGTTCAACTGGTTTTTGCTTGTAATTATAGTAAGTATTAAGTGATGAATGTGTAAATCACTATGACCATAAATGTCTTAAGTTTAAGTTTACTCCAAGAAAAGTTACACTTGTCGACAAATTTTTTTTTCTGTTGTAACACAAATCAGAAAAGCATAATCTAATAGAATGGACCTATCCAAATATGAAAATGACAAATAGAAAGTTGTAGCACGTAAGGTTTTCTTGTTAGAGTTGTAGAACCATATCGAATGTTACGATACTTAAGATCTATAGAAAAAATGATTTCAGAAAATGTTTAACCCTGTTTATTGACTATGTTTACAGTTTTCGCCTATTAAACATACCATACATCTAAGAGAAAAGCAAACGAGAAAAATATCAACTTAAAACACTAATTAAACTTTATTTTTTCCGTTTATGAGGTGTCCTATCTTCTCTCTTCAAAAACCAACAGTAGTCACCCATCATGGCTGGATCCCATCGTCCTTGGTACCGAATTTCCATTGTTCTGGTATCTTGGTGAAACCTTTCACCCTGCTCGTCACTAACAGCTCCCAAATTTTTAGGAAAAAAATGACAGATGGGAATGGAGGAAGTGAATTTTTAATGACATTCTAATTGGTCAACTAATTGGTGATAACTTCCATCCATATTGTTGCCTAAAAATCCTCTTACTAAATTAACAAATGAATTCCATGCTCTGAGTTCCTGTCTGGTAAGCTTTTCCGTAAAATTGACATCGTCCAGCAATTTTCTGATTTGTGGCCCAATAAAACGCCTTCTTTTAATTTGGCATCACCTAACTGAGGAAAGACTTTTCTTAGGTATTTAAATCCATAACCATCTTTATTCAAAGCCTTCACAAAGTTTTTCATCAGCCCAAGTTTAATGTGAAGAGGAGGCAAAAGGACATTTTTGGGATTAACAAGAGGTATAAATTTAACATTTTGAGATCCCGGTTGAAATTCGCTTCTTTCTGGCCAAATTTTTGTTACATAATGCTGATTTATTGCACGACTATCCCATGGGCATGGGCTCTGAATAGAGGGTTTTAAATTTCCATTATGCAGTAACACAGCTTTTAAGCTATAGTTAGATGAGTCTATGAATAAGCGTTACTCACGGGGAGAATTTTCAATATCAAGTTTCTGTATTAAACTGTCTATATCAGTACACAGTACAACGAATTTTCCATACTGTAGAATATAGGTCCTAACACTGGTACCTGTGGTGGAAGATAGATCAAATTACAAGAGTTCTAACCACACTACACCACAACTTGTTACGTTCTGGACGCGCGTTTCGCTAACCAAGTTAGCATCATCAGCAGATGATATAAACTAAAGTAACTTATCCTAACCGAGACTATTTATAGGTAAATGTGGTCACACTTGGTTGCACCCGACTGCACCGTTGTCAAGTAAACAATAGGGACTGTCGGGAATAGGCCCTCTGTCTTATTTAGTGCTTTCTTACCACATTTAACTATTTTTATACTCTCAAATGCATCCAATAATCTATTATTAGATACATTTTTAATCAACTTAAGATTATTATTGCCTCTAGGTGATTGTTTTTCCAAAGCATGTTGGGCAACACAT
>JAUTXW010003713.1:0-63266 GCA_030620095.1 Kuschelorhynchus macadamiae | reverse complement strand
ATGCTAGCTGGGTATATATATTGATAAATATATATAGGGTGTTTCTGAATAAGTGTCCGATATTTCACAGTGATTCTCTAAATGTCTAAAATGCTTCGTTTTCGAGATCCAGGGAGACCAAGTTTTATTTTTATTTTTTCTGTTTAATTTCCTAAATAATTCCGATTTCTGGATGAAAATTGATATCTGGAGGTTTTTTGACATTGTGTATTTGAATTTGAACTTAATTTAGCTCTTACTTGTAGGGGGCGCTACCTACACGTCTTTTCAAAAGCTCGTAACTTTTTTGTAGGACCTTGTATTACATTTTTGGTTAAAAAACTTTATTTTTCAAAATATCCATTATGGGGTTTTTTGACATTAGAAATTTGAATTTGACATTAATTTAGTTCTTACTTCTAGAGGAGCCATCTACATGTCTTTTCTCACTTTTAAAGGCTCGTAACTTTTTTCTAGGACCTTGTATTACATTTTTGATAAAAAAATGAATTAAAATCTTTACTGTTTCTCGAGATTTATAATTGCTATGAGAATTAATGAAACAATATCATGGAGGAACAATTTCTTTAATCATCATAAACATTTTAGACAATGATTTATAAAATAACAACATACAATAATAAAAAAACAACAAACGATAAAACAATAGATTTTTTTTACAGAAATCTATTATGCGATTCCTTAGTTGTTCTACAATTTGAATCGGAGTTTGGTAAACGAGGGTCTTAAGATGACCCCAAAGGAAATAATCCAGGCAGTTAAGGTCTCGTGACCTAGGGGGTATGGATGAGGCCATCCTCGACCTATCCAACGATTATTAAAAGTTTGATTTAAACATTCTGTGTTACACAGGGTCGCTTAAAATTAGTGATTTTACTGCTATATACAAAAAGGGAGGGAAAAATATAGAAAAAAAAGTAAGTCCCGGTAAAAAGCGAATTATTTTGGCATATATGTCTTAGATAGCACTGAAATGTTGCGATGAAATATGTCATTATAAAAATAATTTGACAATTAATGCATTAATAACGATACATTTGCTTGTTTCTTAACAAGAGTGACTCGAAAAGAACTAAATAAAATGAGCTAACTATTCAATTGTAGTTTTGATGAAATTGTTGATTGTTCATGGACAATCTGGCCTAATTAATGAACAACAGAAGGTTTTTACGAATACATAATAATTTCACTTATTATGAGTGAAAACTGAAATCGGAACGACATTTAGCTAAGCCTGCTACATCTGATGAAGACAACAATCATAAATGTTCTAGCGTATTTTTACGCTTATCACCAAGCTTCTATCAGAAGTGCAGAAGCTGATTTAGGCTTAACTCATGCCTTTGTTCAAAGGATCCTTGCTAATCATGATACGCACCCATACAAGTTTACAAAAGCCCTGAAACCAGAAGATTACCAAAATAGGGTTAGAATATTATCGTACCTGCTGGTCTCAACTGGATGGGGCACTGGCCCATTGCACTGGGGCAGTAATGACAAAGTTGTTTGGAATGTTTGAAAATCCTTAACTTAGATGTTTAGGACAGTGGAATTGGCCTGCTAGATCACCCGAACTTACGCCACTTGATTTTCACTTGTGAAGTGGTTTGAAAAAAAATTATAAAAGCTGCCGCTACAAAGCAAACAAGACCTCCGCTAACGAGTGATCAATAGTATTGAAGAGCTAGATACCAGTTTGATAAGGCGGGCCAAAACGGAACCTCCTAATATTCGGATTCTCAATGGTTTGTAGGTCAACGGTCGTCATTTTCAATATTTATTAAGAAAGTCTTTTCATTTTTTCTAATATGTTTTTCTTTTTTATTCTTATTTGCTCTCTTCTTGTATTTATGTTATTTGACGAACTGAAATTAGTTTTCAGTCTTGATCCATAATTAATGATATTATTTTGTAACCATACAAAATTTCTCTTGTTCATTAATTGTAAATCATCACCCTTTTGCATGTTCTTCCTATAATTAGGCCACATTGTCCATGGAGAACAAATAATAAAATTTTATGAAAACCTCATTTGAACAGGCATTTCCCTCCATTTTAATTATTCCCTTTCAGACACTTTCGTAAATAAATGCGCAAACGCATTATTATTAATGTATTAACGAGTGTATTAATAATTATCAAGTTTTCCTACCGACATCTTTCATCATGACATTTCATCGCTATTTAAGACAAATATGCCAAGATAATCCGATTTTGACACAAACTTGCTTTTATTTCCGAAACCCTGTTATTTACAGTATAGAAATTTGATATATTATTTAAAAAAGGATTTTTGTATTTAGCAGTCAAATCACGAATTTTAAGCGATCCTGTATAATACAGAACAAATTTTTCTTTAAAAACTAATACACAGGACCTTGATAAGCAACGCCCAATATTTTAACTTTATACGAATCCCGATAGCGCAGCAATAAACATTTAATTCGAGCTATGTTTTGAACAAAAAATTTGGAAAATAATTAATATCTCGGAAACCATTAGGGATGGGTACAGAAATTCGAACATTCGAAATATCGAAGATGTTGCTACTTTTGGCAAAATTGGCTACTTTTTTCGTAAAAGTGCATCGCTAAAAATATTTTACGTCGATAGATCAGGAGCAATTATCTAAGTATCCAAATTTTCAGACTATGTCCTGTATTCCGAAAACATCTAAGGTACTAAGTTCTATTCAGTCTTATGACTTGCTTTCATCACATTTGTTTGTAATCGACTAAATATTCAAAACATTGGTGTCGGGGTCGTCCCGAGGGGTCCGGCGGCCTTATGTGTACTATATTTTATTAAAGTCTAATATATATATATATATTTGAAACCTTGCAACTTCTTCAATTAGATTTAAATTGACTTTTTACAAATATCATTCTCTATTGAAATAAAGAATTTGAATCCCTTCATGGTAAAGTTTCGAACGAATCGTTTTAAACTCTCATTTAGTTGATGAGACATTGTAGAAAAAGTAAATCACTATTTTGCATGTTTTTACGCCTTAATGGTAGATTATTAAGTCATTGGCAAAATAATCTTAAAATTTTCTTTAAAATTTATTTAAAGATGTTTTGCTAAGAGGTAAAAACACATTTGACCCAGTTAAGGACGGAATTTTAAAAAAAAAAACATCAGAAACTGATTTTTAAATAAATATTTTTGAAAGCCGTGGACGAAAGAGTCGTTTGAGAAACTCATTTATTACAAAGAGATTGTAAAAAGAATAAATTATTTTTTTACGTCCTTGAAGGTGGACTTTATGGAATATTATGGAAATTGTTTTTAAATAATTATTTTTAAAAGCCATTGGCAAAAGAATTGTTTTAGAATCACATTTAGTTGAATATATATTTTCTAGGTTACCCCCTTAAGGAGAAATTTATTTTATTAAATAATCCTTTAATGAAGAAATCATTCACATTTATTTGAATATATGTTGTAAAAAAACAATAAAAACCGATTTCCCCATTTCTTATCCAATTAAGAGAAAAACTTCGAAAAAATCCAGAAGTTGGGTTTTCGAATATCGAATATTATTTTTGTAATCTATTGACCGAAGAACTGCCCTAAAATTCTATTTAATTAAAAAAGTATTGTAAAAAAGTAAAAACATAGTTTATCCCGTTAGGGGCAATTTAAAAAAATCTTTTCTCATATTTCACCTATATCACAAAAAAAAAACCGTGCCAAATATGAACGATTTCAGAAAAAGATTTTTTTAGGCATAGATAAATTAATCAATAAATATTTCTTAATTTTGATTCTAGAAGAATAACAACCCAAACTTTTTTCTGGAATCGAAAATTAAGAAAATATCTGCTTGTCTAATAAATAAACTTACTTTTAAAAAACAAATCACTTTTAAAATTTATTGTCAATTTAACAAACGAAAAAAATATGATGAATCCCAATTTTATCCTATTTTGGCAGTTCCAAGAATTATTCGCCTTTCTGCAGGCACAATGTGCACACCCATAAAGATCGGCCCTGATTGGTGATGAGAAAATAAATACATAGCGAGATTTAACGCAAGTGTACGATATAATTTAATATAAACAAGAACAAAATTTAACATGAATAAGAAAAATACAATGAAGAAGACATAAAAAATTAATATTTTGTCAAACCGCCTTCTTCCTGCATTACTTGATTTCGTCTGTTGGGCATTGAGTTAATATATTTACCGCAATCAAGTTCTTCCTAGCACTGATGGATTATTTCCCACAGTTCATCAGAATTTTGAGGCCTAAAGTTACGTCATATATTTTTTTCACTATCAATCCACAAATGTCTCTCGGATTCATATCCGGACTGTAAGAAGGCCTAGGCAATACTTCCACATTATTATTCTGAAATCACTGTCTTATATTATTGGCATGGACAGGGCAATTATCATGTTAATAAATAAACGAGTTACTTGGATGTAATTGACGACATTATGTGTTCCAAAATATGTGCATACTATTCTGCATTAAAGCCGCTTTTTATGCGATAACATATACACCTAATCCATATTTTTAAAGCTAAGCTGCTCGTATATTTTTCATGATATCTGCTGTTGTCTGATCGGTATACATGAATTTGGCAAATATAGGTGGATTGAAAAGTTCTTCATCGGTGACCACGATCCTGTTCCAAAATTGTGGCTGAAAGTATATATAACTCAAGGCAAAAATTAACCTTCCCTGTTTTGCTAATCCTCCTACTGGTCGTGGGCTGCGATACAGGAAGTTCTGGGGCAATCACAGCATCCCTAGAGACTGGGAAAGGATTTTATCTCAGGTGGCCTATGAGTTCCGCATCCTGTTCTGCGTTGGAAACCCTATTATATCCTGAACCTGCTTTCCTTTCTAATGTTCCCTCTAACTTCCATCGTTTTTTGATTTTTAAAATGGTCGATTTACTTTTCTCCTGTCGCTCTGATAGGGCACGAATATATTCTATTCTGGTAATTATTTGGGCTTTTTCAACTACGAATAGTTAACTAGGCATTTTTATATTTATTCACACATGTAAAAAATATCTCGAAAAAGATTATTGTGACTATGTCAACTTGACAACCAAAGTCATTTTGAAAATTTTATGGTGGCACCGAAAATCCTACTTACACAAGCATACATTAGGTTACCACTTTTCTCTGAATAGGACTGTACCATGGACCCTAAGTCACCCTGTATAAAAATATAAAAGCAAACTATGCCCTGAAACTCAATAATTTAAATGTGTTAAACGTTTGAGGAATGCAAGTTTTGGATTATGATATTTCAAATGTAAATGATAACTTAAAAACGTGACTGGTGATATTAACATTTTGTGCATATAACACTAAAGTTCATTATTTATTTAAATACCATATTTTATTGAAGAAAGAATCATTTCAGATAAAAACCACTTTGCATTAGTTCTAACACAACTTAAAAATTATTTATTGTATGCTTTTTAATCTCTAGACGAGTTCGCGTAATACTAGCCATATCACTTTTTTGTCGTAATGGCCTATTAAGCTACCTTAATTAATATCACCATTCGGAACACTAATATCTTCACGTAGACAGTTACAAAGCTGTTTTGTTCTGATAACAGTTTATTTTCATACATAATGACCATACATATACATAAACCATCACGATTACTAGATAAATCAAAGTAATGATTCCCAGCTGAGGTTTCACCATTTAGATCATGTAATTTTTTTTTACCGTGGTGAAAAAACTTTGTGTCATAATTTTATAAAGTGGCTGAGAAAAAAAAGAACAAAATCTTATTTCATATTTTGCTATTTCAAAAAAGCACCGAAAAGTAAAAGATGTTTTAAATCATCTTAAAACTTTTTATCTGGTTGAACTCGGTTTTAAAATTGTTATGTGATTATTAAGGTACTAAGTAATGCAATGTTTTTATTATCGGTTACTTTTCTTTAAAATTCATAATTTTTAGAGGAATAGTACGATCTAAGCCTGAAGTACCGTCTTTTTATTGTTTATTAGGCTTGTCGCCGATTCTTTTAAGTGAAATTTTTATATCATTTAAAATATTATTACTTTCTTCGTAAAGAAAAGCATTGTAATCGAGAAAAAACCACCCTCCGAGATTTTGTCAGTTCTTCGCGTTTCAGGGTCCCTAGATGCCGAAAAACATTTTCTCATTTCTTCGGTCTATTTGTCCGTACGTTTCTCTGTCCGTTTGTCTATCTGCCGGTCAGTCTGTCAGTAGGTTTGTCTGCTCGCGGTATAGCTGATAGCTACTTCTCCGAATGACTTTAAATTTTGGTCAAAAATGTCATATGGGGACGATATGGTAACATTTTGGTAAACATCCAATATGTCGGAACAAAATCGCGACCTAACAAAATGTTAAAAAGATAATTATTAAAAATACTGCTTTATTCCGGATCCAGTTTACACAATTTTGCAGAAAAATAGTTGTGATATGGAGATGAACTGGTAAAATTCTGGTGCAAATCCAAAGTGGCGGAACAAAATGGCAACCTAATAAAATATTTAAAAAATCAGTTCAAAAAAATCACTTCATCGATTGTTTTAAAATTTTCCACAAAATTTAAGTGTTATAAAGGCATAAACTGATAAGTGTTGGTACGAATCCAAGATGGCGTAAAAAAATGGCGGACTAATTAAATGTTTATAAAATCGGTCAGAAAAAAGTGCCTATTCCACTAGTTTTAAATTTTACACAAAAATCAAGTGCGGCATAAGGGATAAACTGGCAAGATTTTGGTGACAAGCCATTATGGTGAAACAAAATTGCGGCTTAATTAAATGTTTAAAATATTAGTATCAAAAAATTTTCAGTTAAAATGAAATTTTGACGAACTGATAAAATGTTGTCAATACTATGACAGTACCAGATGGTGGCCTAATTAAATTTTAAAAATCCGGTAATTACTAATGCCGCGAGACGAGACAAAATTTTTACTCTCGTCTCGTCTCGACTTACTCTCGTCTCGACCTACTCTCGTCTCGTGTCGACACCATTCACTCTCGACATTCGAGACGAGACGATAATGAAGGGGTTTTAATATAAGGCATTCCTTCATCTTGTAGGTATACATACGTTTTTTTATTGCGTCTCAAGAAAACACATAGAACAATAATTAACATATTGATGCTTGGGTATGTTTGACTTTTGGCTTATTCATTAATTTAGAATTGGTTAAATTCAAAAATCATATAATACTCCACCAAATGTTAATAACTTTTCTAAACCTATTTTTGATAACCATTTTGTATACTTACTTAATAGTCTAAAATTGATAATTCTCTTCTCTTGAAGCAGAAAGTAGAAACTCTTTGAAAGTGAAGTTCCGTTTAAATTTAGCAAAACTCATTTGCTTAAATGAGATTTTGTTTTTGTTTAAATTTAAGTACTTACATATTTAAAATATTAAAAATACTGAAAATTTTTAAAAAATCTGAATACATAATGTACATGAAACATTTTATCTACGATAGTGTTGTTTTTACAAAAAAAAATATAGTTTGTGAATTTTTATCTAAGATGAAACCATTGCCAAAATACTAAAAATTTCGTTGGTAGAAAGAGTGTATATTTCTTAGAAAACGTAGAGAAACTTTAATACTATTTACTTTGAAAATGGGATGTAGATAAAAATATATTTTGGAGGGGCTATTTGGGGCTCGAATTATTCTAGGGGGGCATATCGATATGCCATATATTTATGTAGAAGAATTCAAAAAATAATCAAAACAATATTACTTATTTATATATCAAAAGAAAAAAAAAACAAAACTGCTAAACTACTTAAACATTTTGAAAGGTTTTAACATTCAAAAACTTTTGTAAGAGGTATTGTTTTATAGATAATGGCTAATAAAATTTTCTTTAATTTCTTTCAAAAACAGGAACGTAAGCAGAAAATTCGAATCTTTAGGATATAATTTTTATGTAACTTCCGTAAAAATTAAAATATCTGAATTTAAAAAAAGCGTTTTGAAGGTGAAGGGTGTAACTATAGACAATCAGAGGGGTAATTTTTTCTTCAAAAATTCTGCATTTGGTCAGAGGGCATATTTGGCCTAACGTAATTTGCCAATTGCACTCTATATCGCAACCTTGCGTGTATAGATTTACATACTTAAGAGTACACGTAGTATGTTAAATAATTTCGTGCATTTATGTAATTTTTGGGCCATTTCAAAGTTACAACTCAAAAATTTCATTTTATGAAAAACAACTCTAATATCGTCCTATCTTTGTTATTTATTATTGAATTTCCTTGTAATCAGATAGATAATAGATACTAGAATAGGCAAATATCTTAATTTTTTCAAAACTTATAAACTGATTTTAGTTTCCGAAGATTTAAAAAACTCTAATTTTCTGCCTTTCGTGTTTTTTTTAAATAAATTCAGAAAAAAAAAACTTTGTTAGACAATATCTCAAAAAACGGTGCCTCTTATTAAATTGTTTGATAGCTCATAGAATATTATTTTTTATTTAATTTAAAAAATTACGTCAATAAACGTTAAACGGAACTGTAAATATTGTATTTAAAACATCCAAGTTACTGATAAACAGAACGGGGTCAAAAAAAATCATGACGCGCACTAGTGAGGATAGGGGACTTCTGATATGTTGTTCTACACATTTTAGAGCAGCTGTAACAATTTTCAGCTCAACGGTATTTTTTGTCAGGTTTTCCTGGTATTTTACTTAAATCCTCGGGCTTAATTCCATGAAATAACCAACACAAGAAGGTGGAAAACAATTTTTACCCATTCAAGAAGCTCGGTTCATTAGACTGATTTCTTAAATTGCTTGCTTTGCTCTTTTAAACACCACAACAAAAGAAAAGGTGAACCGACTCCCACGGCATGAATACTACTGAACCTGTTATAAAAAGTTGTAAAGCAGAACCAAAATAGCACGTGAAGATGTTTGTATTGTGCTAAAAAATGCTGCCCTACTTCTATTCAAGCAGTCACTTGTCCTATGTTAAATCAGCCTATTTATACTAACAGATGAACCAATTAGAAACTTCCATGACCCAAGAGTATTATTACAATGTTCTGCATTGGCAAGGTTTATGGCCGATATTACCATTGAGGAAGTACTTATGCGTTCTGTGAAATCAGAAAGAGGCTTGACACGGGGAAAATGGGTGTTATTAATTCCAGAATCAACGGAAGTTTGCGAATCGTTAGAGACGTTTTCAAAATCTTGGCCTTGCTATTCAGAACAGCATGCTAAACTGCGCGATTCTTAAGGAAATCGGGACTATATTGATCTTTAGCGATTGCTTGATTGGTTGGAATGCCATAATCCATTTGATGACCAAATAAATTCACTTTTATCAATTTCCTGATCTACAGTAGCGTCAGTTGCTATAAAATGAGATTCTGCGAGAAAGGTGGGAGAACATATTTTATTGAGATGCATTGTCCTAAATTTTTGAAAAGAAATGACAAAGTTAAACCCCAGTGGCGGCTATTCAGGTGCAGTAGGAGAAGTGCCACTTCACTAGGAAAAATAAACAAGCAAACATCTAACTATATTTATTCTATATCTCTTAAAATTTAAGTTTTTACATTCATTTATTCACCTAATTGGCAAAAAATAAACTGTACATCTCGAATAAATATTTTACTTGACCGTTGGCGGCATCTCTTTTTAAAACGTTCAATCGAACTTTGTTATAACAAATATAACAGTGGCGCAAACCGCTTCGACTTTGCTGGAGGTGCTATGTTTAGTTTACGATTTTCCTACTACGTTGCCATGACAACGCGTTCGCGATGACGTCGAGCACATGGAAGAATAATGTTAACCAGCGCCATACAACGCTCTCGGTGAATTGCTAACGCAGTACACTACACTCACGTGTCGTTCAGTTTGGGGTGGTTGTTTACTTTTATTTTCGCGGATTTCGCTGCAACCGGTTAGTTCTCTTGCAGTTTGCATGACTGTTTTGTCTTGGTGTTGGTGCAACTTTATTTGGTGTCGGGTTTATTAATTTACAATATTGATGAATCCGATCACGGATGTGGTTTGCATTTTGTTGGAACTCCATTTAATCAATGGAAGGAACAAGATCAGAGTTTTAATCGTCATTCTGGTTTTCGGCGTACAAATGGTTATGTAGTAGTCAAATATTACAAACATTGTTTTGCTGGCCTTGCCTACTAGTTTTCAATAAATATTCAGTGTGGAATAAGGAAGGATTTGCAAGTATGTTAAATATATGAAGGTCTTAACATAAACATGAAGACTCGTTTCAAAAATGCGAATTAATGCTAAAAACATTTGTAAAAAATCAAAGCACTATAGCTGACACTTTAAACGAAAATGCTAAACTATATAAAATACATTTTAACGAAAACGTCCGATTAAATAAACAATTTATGTGCTTGGTAATTGACGCAGTTTTGTACCTTGCAAAACAAGAGTTAGTCTTTCGCAGCCATGACGAAAGCAGCGACTAAGTAAATAGGGGGAATTTTAAAAAACTTTTAGGTTTATTAATATCGAGAAGTTCCCAAGAACTAAAAGATCATCACGAAAAAATTAAAAAATGTTTTTACTGGTGACTCGAAAACTATTCAAAATGAAATAATTGAATGCATTTCTGATTATTTAAATGATCATGTAAAAATGAAATAACGAATACAGAGTTTTTTTTTGTGCAAGTGGATGACACCACTGATATTACGCAAACCTCTCAGTGCTCCATAATTTTAAGATACGTTAATTCAGAAGGTTCAGCAGTCGAGAGATTCTTAGGATTTTATAATATCTGCTCCTATGGAACGTCGGAGAATTTATATTCTCTATTGGATCAAATTTTAGACCAATTTGACTATAAACATAAATTAATAGGGCAATGTTACGATGGCGCAAGTGTGATGTTTGGCCATCTAAATGGCTATTTGTCCATTGTCTTGCTGCTATGAAGGATAGGAGAATTGATTTAGTATACAAAATGTAGGTAAGTCGCAAAAAATTTTCTTTACCTTCCACATATAAAAAAAAATTCCGGAAAAAAATTATTGCGAAATTTTCTTGCTTCGTTTGCACTTCACTTACTATTTCACCCGCGAGCCGCTACTGTAAGGTTGTGTGGCAATTTCCAGCAACATATCGAGAAATCCTAAACCAATATGTAAACTACTTTCTCTATCATTATGGCTCTAACAGCAACAATATTTCATGGGTATGATGCAGAAATTTCCAATCGCAAGAACAGATGCGTAAGGCAGGAAAGGTTTCCAGTATTTGAATCAATTTTACAGACAATTCTGCAACCACTATTAGTCAGGAAAAATTTATTGCGATCGTTAAAAACAAAAAAATATTCATTGAAGAAAAATGGTGCTGAGATTAAATTTGTTTTGGCATATTTTCGTTCCATAGGCATTTATTAAATAAGTGTATGAGTTATATGTTATTAAACGAAGGCCCCTCGTTTAATATCATATATAAAGCTCTTATTTCACAAGATACTTTATCTCACTTGCCTCTAACCATTAAAAATATTAACAAATGCTAAATACCTTAAAACGGCTAAATATCCCTAACAAAATTTGAAATAAAAAAAATTAATAGGTTCCATAAACTCGAAGTAAAATGTTCCATCTATCAGATGGAAAAGTTTCCATTAACAAACAAGTCGAGGGGAAACATTTTCTTTGAACTTTCTTGATGCCTTAGGCTTCAAGCTGGGCGAAACTTTTTTATTTAGTCCGTTTTGTGTGTATGCGTGTCGAGGAAACTTTTATTGTCAGAAGAAAACGAGTTTTCTTATTATGAAGTTCGAGACTTCTGACAGAGAGGGGTAACCATCTTTTTTTTGAGATTTTTAACGAATTAAGAGAAAAAGGATACAGAACTTTTGATGTTGTTCTCGTTTTAAATCAATATTTGTATACGTTTCTAAAAGGAAAAAGGGTTGTCTTAATATTAGTTACCAATACCAATACACTACTGTGCAATAAAAAGTAAGACAAGAAATTTGATGGTTGTAAATCTGCCTGCCTCAAATGAATTTGCCCATCATAATCAAGCTGACACTGACAAAAATTGCTCGAAAATTATCCCCTTATCTGCCTAAAAAAATTCTAAATTATTGATGCAAGGTGAAAAATAATACGGCAAGTTGCAAATGCAATGCGGGTTAATGGGATTAATAAAAATACTGTATTGAAGGTAAAGAAGCAATGAGAAAACCATGCAATAACCAGAAAATCAGAAAGTGGAATAAGAAAAATTTCGAGTAATGAATCAGAATTAATACATCTCGTTCGTGAAAACTCTTTTTCCAGGGTTAGAGTTCCTGCGGTGGAATAGAAATTTTCCATGTTTCTGTTCTACAGTCAGTAGAAGAGTAAAGGTTTTAATTCGTTTTAGTGTGGAAAAACACCGTTCACTTTCCACTGTTGTCATAGGTATCGTGCACAGGATATTTAATAGTTTCACAGTTTCAGAAAATGCTTTAGATAAAATATTATTAACAATTGAAGAATCGCAACAGCACCACCGATAATTTGAAAATCTTCTCGGTTATAAATCACTTCTAGTTCGGAATTTAATTTTAAGACACTAACTCTATGATAATGTGCGTTTACCATTTTTAAAATATCTTGGTTTGCTTTGTATGCTCCAAATTTGTCTGTTTCCATCAGTTGCGAAATCATATCTATGCTGAATTTATAATGAAACTATGACACAAATTTATATTACAATTCTGCGGTTAGAATCATTAACTTTCCTGCGTATACTTCTATGCGATTTAGATGCATCTAAATCTACATCTTTAGTCAAATATTCAGTCTCCGACACTGAATCACGCACTTTTGAATATTTTCAGCAAATGCTGTAATATACTTATTAACTGATATAACATCAATAATTCGTTCTTGTAACCGATTGAAAAGTATATCAGAATGCAGCATTATTAAATCCAACCAGTATATGAAATTTTCATTCTGTAAATAGCCTTTTAAAGAACTAGTCTGATTCAAAATGTTTCCGTCTGCCTTCTCATTATAATATTTTCTAAACAGTTAAGTCAGTTTTATAGGTATGCATAGTTTCTACATACCTAGTGTTAAAATTCCATTGTGTAGGAGAAGATTTAGGTAGTCATACTCTCACAAATTTATCTAATAGAGCTGTACGTTTAGCCGACCGGCCAAAAAAAGAAGAAAATGCATGCAAATTTAGATTAGCAAAAAATAATTTTATTGGTTTATGGTGATTGGTCGATTTTTGCAATATGAGGTTCCGTTGTGAGTATAGCAGTGAATGAAGTTTGCAGCTGGATATTTTTCTTTGATTTTTGTTTGAACGCCGTCTAATTTGCCGCTCATGACTGAAGTACCGTCGTAGCTCTGTCCAATTAACTTATTTGGTATTTCATTAATTTTCAATTTTTGTAATTCCTCAATTACTACATCTGCCAAATGTTGTGCCGTTGTACCTGGTGGAATAATTATTTTTTAGAATCGTTCCTGTATAATGCCATCCACAACATATCTTAAAATTAAGTTCATTTGGGTTTTATTAGAACTGTCAGTAGTCTTATCCGCTTTAACGGCAAGAAAATGTGATTGTCCAATTTCTTGTTTTATTTGACAATGTGCTACGGCGAGCATAGAATCCAAAATTTCATTCTGGATGAACTTGGAAATGCCTTTAAAAACAGTGTTTTTATCCATATGTTCTTTAAATATTGCATCTAATTCGGATACGAAATCTATAAGTCCGCGAAAATGCCTGAGTTTTGCAATGAATCACTTTTATCATGCCCGCGTAATGCAACTTCAAATAATCCACAAAATTTTACACAGTTTTATTTAAAATATATCGGTTTTTAGAAACATTTTCATTAAAATCGCAAACGGATTTCCGATACGCACTATCCAGTTGTTAAATAAAGCATTTTTAACTTCACACCCGCAAATCCAGTCACACAATGAATACATGGATTGTTTAAAGTACCTGTGAATATCCTTTCTATGGTGCTTGGTCGTTTGCTTCATATTTGAGTTTGGAACAGGCCTTCCACTTTCTTTAAATTTAATGCCGCGTGCATGATTAAAAATCCTAGCTGTTTTCAAAAACAAAATGTTTTTCAAAACAGACATAATTTATTTGAAATAATCTAACACTCACACAAAAGCAATATGACATACGATTATATATCCCGAATTGAAAAATCGAATACGATCAATCCAGGCCGGACGTCGACTTCATTGCATCATTGCAAGCGAATGTTACTCTCACCCTTACTCAAACAAGCGACTATTTATCTCTCTGTTTTCTTTGCAGTGTATTTCTCCATAAGCCATTAAAACTATTGGGGACTGTTTTTCAATCAGTCCCAGAAAGCACCAGTAACGTCGCGACGCCATGCAAATGGTAGTACGGGCGGCGGGTAAATGTAAAGGCTAAGAATTTAATTGTAATATTACCGGCGGGTGAAAAATGTATAATGTATTCGATACTTAGTTGAAAAAAATAGAAAACTGCAATAAGTTGAAATATATTTGAATTATGAATCAGATAAGTTCAATTTAATTATTTTGGTAGGTCACTGACCAAATGACCTTTAGGGGAAACCACCACTGATATTCCAGCAGGATAACTGTTCAGTTAATACAACAGGTTTAGTTGGGTAGTGGTTTTAAAATAATAATGTTAAAGTTTTGCCCTGGCCTGCCGGAAATCAACGTAATGAAAAAGGTGTGGGGAATAATTGTATCGACATTATAAAACAACACCACGACATAGTTCAGAGTCTCTATGAATGAATTTCTCGAAGACTAGAACAAGCTATTTGGAGCAATTCGGCAATGACAAAATATTAAATTATATTTTGTTTGATATATGTTCTAATTTAGATTTCACTATTTTCAAAATTTTGCACTGTGTAATTGCATTCAAATAATACAATATGAAGTTTTCTTAACCCAATTTCTTACTGCATACTTTAGATATATACGAGGCATGTTTTTTAAGTAAGTACCGTTTTGGAATTAAAAAAAAAACGTGCAAAGATATCGCAATAATTTTATTTTTACATGAAAGCCTGTACCTTAATCTACTTTTCTACATAATTTCCGTGAATATTGAGGCACTTGTCATAACGTGGCACCAGTTTTTGAATACCCTCCTCATAAAATTCTGCCGCCTGACTGGTTAACCACTGTGTCACAACTGTTTTGACTTCGTTATCGTCTTAAAGACGCTTACCGCCCAGGTGTTTCTTCAAGTGCAAGAACTTCACCTTCATTGTGGTACCGCTCAAGGAAAGTCAATGCACTGCCTAAACGTTGGGTTTTGTGCAAATCCGTCAACATTTTCGGAACCCAACGTGAACACAATTTCCGGTAATTCAAGTTCTCGGTCACAATGCGATACAAAACACTACGAGAACATTGAGGAAAGTAGTCGCACAATAATGAAATTGTAAAGCGTCTGTTCTCTTTCACCTTTTCGTCCACTTTCTGCACCAAATCTTCATTAACGATCGAAGGACGCCCACTCCGTTCTTCATCATGCACATTTGTGCGGCCATCTTTAAATGCTCTCACCCATTTCCTTACCATTCCATCACTCATAATGTTTTGTCCGTAAATTTCACAGATCTCACGATGAATATCGATCGGTTTTACGCCTTTAGCACTAAGAAATCGTATAACAGCACGTACTTCACAATCGGCGGGACTCACGATTGTCGGAGGCATCTTAAACACTCAATAAACAACGTATACAATGAAGAATCAGACTGTAATGGCGTCTGTGCGTAGACAAGAGAGGTAGGTAACCAGCGCGCATGCGCGGAACGCCGACCGTAGCGCTGCGGCGGCGGAATCGCAAAACGGTACTTACTTAAAAAACATGCCTCGTACATACATTAGAACTTGTTTTCTGTACATTTGTCTTACATATAAAACTATAGGCAGGTTTACAGAGGCAAATATTTGTCCTACCTTTTATTGCACAGTAGTGTACCTGGTTAATTATGACCAGTGTTTTCATGTATGTAGATTTTTAAATTACCAAATTCTATTGAGTTTTCAAACATGTTAAAAAGACTTTACAAGAAAAGCTTTTTCTTTTTGAATATTTGAAACATTTATTATTCTTGAGTATAATTAAATGCGCCTCGTTTCTATCTAGCATTTTTTCGTTTCATTCTAATAATCTTCGTAAAATCTATTTTGTAAAAAAACAAAATAAAAATCATTATTATTAATAAAAGAGCTTCGAACCAAGAAGTTCCAACCTGGAACATCGTTGGCTCCGAAATTTAATCGAAATTTTCGATTACCCAGCAAAGATCATCCATTGTACATTTTATTGGTTATCGTTATTTTTGTTTTAATTTGAATTACAAAATCTTTTATTTTCATAACGTGACAATCATGACACTCTTTATTAGCGACTAATTCCATGTTGAATCTATGACTTCAGAATATAAATAAAATTAATGATGTTTTTGGTATGAGGTTTGCTAGCTCACTAGTGGGGCAGAATTATCAGTTCAAAGTCCCTGTGTTCTATCTCCGGCAGGTGATAACTTTTTTAGTTTTTTTGTAATAAAACCTATACTTTAGTATAAAGTGGTGTTTGAAAAAGGGGATTGCGTGTTGGATAGCCCTAGTTAGGCATTTTTTGACACAAAAAAGTGTATTTATTTACAATAAGATACTGATTCACTTATCATTAGGATTTCACGAATTTTTGAAATTGGAACTACCAGTATCTGTCCAAGTCTGCTTTTCCTTGTTTATTTTATTTTAAAAGAAGAAGTCAATTATCGACTCAGCAATCCAAGTCCAAATTATTAGTGAGCGCCAGTGGCCTATTTACGGGGGAAGGTTGTGGGTTAAAACCTCCTCAGAACCACTTTTGCTTAAGGTAAAATGATACAAATAATATAAAGGACGGTTTTTTTTGTGATTGCCTGGTAAAACCCCCAGAGCCAGTTTTATGTGAACTAAATAGCTTCTTTTTGGTTGTTCCATATTATTAGCGCCCAAGTAATGTTTATATACGCCAATGGTGAGGTGAGCGCTATCAACTCTATAGATAGGTTATATCAAAATATATATCAAATTAATTTACTAATAGCCTTTTTCCATATTCTTCTTTACAAAATATATCTTAATATTACCTGATTATGATATTCTGATCTTCTTCTCCTTCTTTCTTAGCCTGTATTCATCCGCTGCTGGATGTAGGTCTCTTCCAGATTTTTTCATTCTATTCTATTTTGAGCTTTTCAGAACCATTGTTTTGTTGCAACTTGTTTAACGTCGTCAATCCATCGTTTTGAGGGTCGGCCTATACTCCATTTGTTTTCTCTGGGTCTCCAGTGTATAAGTTTATTTGTCCATCTCTCTCTTTCCAACGTGACCTACCCATTGCCATTTTAATTCAGCAATTCTAAGAACTGAGAGAAATTCCTAGCACCGCTCTTTCTATTGCTCTTTCGCGTAGACGGTTGGCATTCTTTTTTATTAAGGTGGTGGTTTCCATTCCGTAGGTGATGACGGGGAGAATACACTGATCGAAGACTTTTCTTTTAAGACTGATTGGAATGTCTTTTTTTGGAAGGATAAAGTTCAGTTTTCCAAATGCTGACCAACTCTGCCTTATTCTTTTAGAGAGTTCAGCGCCTTGATTTTCCTTGCCCAGAATTACAGTGTGTCCAAGATAAATATAGTCTGAGACATGTTCTACAACTTTGCCCTCTATTTCAAGGTTTTCCTCTGTTGAACTCATAAGCTTCGTTTTTTTAATGTTCATATGTGAAATTATACGTTCTGAAACCCTTTTAAGTTGCTCCAGCATCTGCTTCAACTCCTCAATATCCTTTCCGATTACAACGATATCATTTGAGAAGCGCAAATGATTCAGGTGTGTTCCATCAACATGTCCCAAGGCGAGTTTAAAAAGCTTCGGGGAGATGGTATCTCCTCCAAAAGAGGAGTCCGCCTCTTTCGATTTTTATTTTGTCTGTTTGCATGTCTTTGCATATATTTATATGTAATGTCGCTGTTTTATATATATGTCTCAATAAGGTGGTGTATCGGTAGTCGATCGTAGCGTTTTCAAGGGCTTCGATTACTGCTGATGATTTTACCGAGTCGAATGCTTTGTGGTAGCCAACAAAAGCTAGATGCAGAGGGATGTTATATTCGGTGGCTTGTTCAATAAGAAGGCAAACTGTTTGTATGTGATCAGTTGTCCCAAATCCTTTTCGAGAACTCGCCTGTTCGACGGGTTGGTAGAAAATCCAGTTTTTCTGATACTACTCTTAAATGTTTACATTCTTAGGCTAGTCGGTGCTAGGGTAGTAAAGCGGGAAGTTACAAAAATATCTACTATTTAGACTAATCCCTGTACATTTATTATTTAAGTTGTTGCTTCATTTTAATGTTGTCAAAGCACAGACCCGATATCAGACGCGGAGGTGATTGGCAATTAAATTTTTACTAGAAGGAACTTATAAAAATCGATATTCACCTTGACTCGTTTTTGAACGAACGATTTTTTTATATGTTCCTTTAGTTGTCAGAAATCTGCATTTAAATTATTAGACACATAGGCCAGTCGGTTTTGTTAAAAAAAATATGGCTCGCTCGCTCAACCTCTACATTCATGAGTGTGATACAGAGGAGGGAAAAACAGCGGTTATTTATAGAACAGATGCTCACGCCAGCATTTGTTAGGTAACTTTGTAAGATCTAAATGTTTTAGAAGTTCAGTAAAGCACTAAATAATTAAGAAATCATAATTCTTGGGATTAGACCATGTCAGAATGGTATCAGCACTTTCCGACCTTTCTCCTTTTTCTTCAGGTATCTTTACTTCACAAGTTCAGAACACTGAATGAGCTCGGAGAAACCTCGTCCCGATCTCGTAAAGTAAATATCCTTGAAGATGCCTCTTGCAATAGAAGGCGAAATGCAAAGTCATTCCATTTTGCCACGATCCAATCCCAAGAATCATTATTTATTAATTGACCACACCTGTGAAAGCTTTCGTTCTATATTAGCCTCTATGGGGAGGAATTCAAGAAGAATGCCAAAACTTTTGGCGATCTTAGGAACAACAAGAAGAAGCTACTTTGCCAACTAGCCTTTCTCCTTAGATATCGGGATGAAGAAGTAGTACCAAAATATCGACATATGAAATACCACATAACATGTAACGGTTCTAATTTATAAGTAGAATATTTATTTATTTTTCTATATTAATTGCTTTATTTAAGACTTAGTTATAAACTAAAAACCAGCCTTACTGCTTCAGTCAAAGCAAAAGATTTATTGTTTACGATGAACACGCCAAATATAGATTTTGGCAGGGTCTTGCGCTCATCCCGCTTTCAGCGTTCCCTTGCTACTAAATTCGGGTTTTCTCGGTGAAGCCGGTACTAGTCAGATGACGCCCGATTGTTGGTTGTTCGTGGCAGGAACGTATGATTTTAGTACTGGGTCGGTATGGTAGGTACCTTATCCGCTGGTATAATTTGAATATTTAATTAATTATTGTGTTTTCAGGGTTAATAATTAGTAATTATGGATTTGAAATTTTGGTTTTTCCGATTCCTTGCTTTCGTTTCCGGTACTTTTCATAACTTATAGTGCAGCTGAAAAAGGATTGAATTTTCGCGCCACTTGAACACTTGGGTGTTAGTGGGGACATCATCTGTCATTTGACCCTTGATCGTTTGGAAGAGTTCTCGAGGGCAACCATTTTTTGCCTCTGTGTTAACGAGCGGGAGTGCCGCGCCAACCGGTGTAATTTTTGATGGTGTATTTAGTACACTCCTTGTTTTAAGGGATTGATTAACCGAGGTGGTTGTATAATTAGTCAGCTTTGCCGATTTGTTTGCCGTTTTAGTGCTGATTAGTTAGTTGGGTAAAATTTGCCCGTTTTAAGGGTTTCTCCAAGCTGTTTCACGTGAGGTCATCATAACAGATACATCTTCTACCTGGTTTTCTACAATTTCCTCAAGTTCCACATTGCCAACCAAAGAGTTTTGAGTCCTCTAAGTAACCACACTAAGGAACAGTGTGTAAGTATTATTTTAATGGTTTGGGTATTTACCTTAATAGAACTAATTAGGGGCAGCAGTTAATTCATTAAGCCATATTAAAAAAAAAATACTGCTGAATATTTTAATTTTAGGGGTTCACTTTCAAAGGGGTATTTTATGGAATTAAAATAGTATCTGAAATTAGCCTGGCTATACTTCAAATAACAAAAAGAGCAACAATAACTTGAAATTTAATTAATTATACTTTTAAAGTGAGCTGAAAAGATATTTCTTAATCAAAAAAAAAATTTTAAGATCAGATCATATATTCTGAACGTAAGAAGGGATGACAATGAATGAGTTTTTATATATATGTAATAACAGAATAATTATTAAAATTGAATATTACAGTTTTTGGATTTTTTTATGGGTTTCTGCTATAATTAGACAATTATATTAAATACTAGGTACCGGAATAAAATAAATAAAATTGATGTGATAAAATAAGTTAAGATTTTAAGCTAATTTTCTTGCAAAATTTCGTAAATATTGTTTACATGTTATATAATATTTTAGGCTAGTTAATTGGTAGGCAATTAATTATTAATTTTTCGGAATATTTCGACTTTAACAGGGCGTTAACTTATGTTTAGTTTTAATGAAAAAGTATAGAGGCTCATAGCTTATACTTTATGAGTTTTAGTGTTATAGTTGGGGCATTATTATTATTACTAATAGTAGTTATATGGATTAAGTATTGGGTAACTTAAGTATGAAGGAGAATTATATGAAAATATTATTAAATATATTAAATTAATTTTGTCTCTACGTAATAGGGCATCATTTTGTTTAGTCAGGATCTAGTTAATAACATAAAGAGAATTATTTGTTTTTTTTTTAATAATCGCCTAATAGAAATGGGTTATGACATTTTTTTTTATAATATCTGGGGAGTTTACATTTATGTGAGGTACTTAAAAATTAGGTTTTAAGAAGAGGGTAAAATTTTATTCAAAAGGAAATAAATAACATTAAATATAAAAATAGAAAAAAATTGAAATTATGCTTCTAAGATTAATTTTATTTACATTAGGGTTTTAATTTCCCCTGGGTTTGACCATCTTCGGGACTTCAGATATCAGATTCTCTGAGCCTAGCCACCGACATATTTAGTTGGAACCGGGATACACTGCCGTTGGTCCAAATTTTGTTTTTGATGTCGGAGCTCTGTCTGTGACGTACCCAGACATTCAAGTAAAAATTTTGTTCGTTTGCCTAAGTATAAAAAAAGGGAACATTAAGTGTTAGTGTTATTGTGGATTGTAATCGGAATCTCTGCAAAATTTTATGAGATGCATACTGCCGTTTTGGAATTATCGATTGTATCCTGGTATTGTAAGCACTATAATAGGGTTATCATTTTGGCCTGAATTTTATTGTTTTTTTTTTGGTTCTATAAAACTTTTCCTGATTGTAGTTTTCGGATAGAAGGACTTTATGCCCTGTTATTTTTTTATATTTTGAATTGAATCGCGGTTCATTCTATTAAGGCATAAATAACTTTTGGCGTAGAACCATTTCATTTTATTATGATTGATTGAATTTAAATATTTTATGACTATTAATTAACTTTAAATATTTTATAACTATTAATTGGATTTACGTATTTTATAACTATTAATTTAATTTAAATATTTTATAATGATTAATTAAATTTAAATATTTTATAACTATTAATTAAATTTAAATATTTTATAACTATTAATTAACTTTAAATATTTTATAACTATTAATTGAATTTAAATATTTTTCAACTATTAATTGGATTTAAATGTTTTATAACTATTAGCTTCTGGGCCAGAACCGTACTGGCATATAATTTTTGTTATATATTTGACCTAGTACCTAACCTAACCTAATTGAATTTCTTGTTAGCCAATCGTGATCACGAAAGGTACCAACCTCCTTGGAATGTTTAAGTTTTCATAGTGATGAATATATATATTTTATTAACTTTAAATTTGCTAATGGTTAAATGAAATTAATTTCATGAAGGAAAATTGTTACTATAATTGATCAACGCCTGAAATATATTTTTTTTGTTATTAAAATCAGTTAATTCAAATATTTTTATTTATTTTCATTTCGCTACCTTGACTTCGGTAAATTTTAGTATCTTGTAACCTGGTACTTATGCTTAAACGGAAATAGGTTATATATAAATGGTTACTGGCGCCCTATAAATTTGAACATCGTAGTGTGACCGCACGACCACTCCCGAGCTGTGCTAGCCTAGGTTTTCCGTATCTAACCACCTTACCGGTCCCTCATTCTTTTAGGGCCATACTAAGGCTTTTTGTGAGTGAGGTTTGGTGGTAAACATCAAGAAATGCAAGGAACACTACATACGAGCCAGCATAGCATTTGTCACTCGTCGTGATTTGGATAGAAACGATCGTAAGTTATTAGATATACATTTAAAATTAGCTTTCATACCTGAACGATTATCAGCAGCAGAACATCAAGCAGTTACCATTAAGCAGCAGAAAAAAAAAACAGAAAAACTCACAGACAACCCAAAATCAGTAAAACCGCCACATAACACCGTAATAAATCTCTTCCGAGGCTCTTACTGAAGCAGAACAATCTTTCCTCTACAAATCTCGCCATTACACTGAGAGACATACCTACCCGTTGAAAACATATTGTCATCTGTCGAAGCCACAATTAGAAGACTTCTAGCAGAAAGAGGTGACGAAATAAGGTATGAAACAGTGCAGGTCATAAAACATATAAGCCACTTAAGTCGAATCTCTCAGTTGCGGAATAAATTAAACAACAGTACGGACATTTTGGTCCGCCCAGCGGAAAAGGAAATGCCACTGTCGTCATGGGCAAAACAGATTAAGTGTAGAAAATAGAACTATGTTTGGACTATAGCATATACAGAGTAATCCAAACACACTCGATCAAAATTGAGAGACGGATAACCAACCTTTTAAAAACTCTAAGTATTTTGTAGAGAATTTTAAATCAATCTAATTAGATCCCACATCTATGTTGGTCAGTTTCGATGTAAACTCGTTATAGGAATGTGCCTATTAATGATTAAATTTCCATAATATCAGACTTACTTCACCATTATGATATTGACAACTCACCTTCTAGATCTGATAGAAGCATGTCTCACATCAACTTATTTTGTTTTTCAAGGAACTTTTTATGAACAAATATGAGGAGTAGTCATGGGATCTTGCAAGGTTAATTCGCCAGTCTAACATACGTTCAATTTCATGAACACAAACAAGAAAATTGGACAATGTTTCCGATCGCCAAAGGACATTATTCGTTATCAAACCGAAGGAGTATATGCAACTCCTTGTTCCTGTGGGTGGGTATGTATATATTGGTGAAACTGGACGATCCATATCCACTAGTCTTAAGGAACATAAACGATGTATTAGAAAGAAACAAATTGAGCAAACTGCTGTATCTGAACACCATCTTTCCACTTGACATGTCATAAATGTAAAAAGAACCAAGGTTTCCCCAATTTTACTCACCCACTTTTAATACACCTGTCTGTGATACATTCATTATTGGATTGAGTGATGGGACTTTGTAATGCCATTCCAAATTTCATTCTTCAAAAAATATTTTCCGATGAGTCGACTTTCACTTCAAATGGAACCGCCAACCGACAAAATTGTCGATATTGGGCAAGGGAAAACCCTAACTGGATATGAGAACATCAGACTCAATTTCCACAAACAGTTAACGTTTGGGCTAGGATAATAGATACGAGAATAATTGGGTCCTTTTCTTAAAGGGAAATCTAAAGGATGATAGATATTCGCAGTTATTAAGAACTAAAATTGTTTTGGTTTTGGCGTAACTGTTTCTTACTCTTCATAAGTTCTTTTCTACCACTGTAAAATACATTTATGAATTTACATACAAAATGTGTGTTTTTTTAGATAATCATGCACTAGCAAATGCTCTGGTTGCAGCAGGATGGTGCGCTTCCACACTATTCTCGGGAAGTTCAGGAATAATTTGACAATAGGTTTTTTTGGAAGATGGATAGGGAAAAGCGGCAGTATTGAATAGCCAACTCGGTCTCCAGACTTGACGCCCCCTCGATTATTTTTTGTAGGTACACCTCAAGAATGTTGTTTTCAAAACTAAGATGTTAAACCTGAAGGATCTGAAACAACGAATCGAAAACGAATGTAGATGTATGGAACAAACTAACAGCCTCCTTAACGTTTTGAATACTTTGCCGCAATAAGGAAACATCTTCAGAATAACTAGTAGAATCGGAAAATGTAATTGTATTGAATTTTCTCGAAATTTTGCACACAATAGATTTCGTTATTTGATTTCGAATAGGATATTTATCACACTTGCTGAAATATAACCGAATACCATTAGAATTTCGCTAAATGAATCTATTATTTAAAATTTGTCAGTAAAACTTATCTCATGTTTAACTATTAGTTTTTATTCAGGTGAACAATTAGCATTAAGAATTTTTAAAAAAGTATCCTTTACAATAGTTTGTCCAATCGGAAAATGTCATAAAATACAGAGTATTTTGTTTAAAAAATAAAAATCCCTATTAATTACTGAAAAGCGGCAAATTTGGCAATATTGCAAATATCACCCGCAGCTTTGTCGCATTTCGATACATATCTGGTCGAAAGTTAATTAAAATTGGATGAACGATTGGGGAGATAATTGAAGATTTCCAAACTTTTGTTATACACTGTATTATATGCCTGTTTGTAGCAAATTATTAAGAAAGGACAGGTCAATAATGTTAATCTCGTCATTAATTATCATATGTTTAATTGATTTATTGTACGTCAATTTAAAAAAAAAATGGTTTATTGCAATAAAACAACAAATAGATAAAAAACAAAACAAATGAATCTTAATTTCTAAGCAATCAATCATGTGGATTGAGTCTCATAAAAACTACATTGTAGTTAAGCTGACAAAAACTAAAATTTTTTTTAGTTTATATCATCTGCTGATGATGCTAACTTGGTTAGCGAAACGCGCGTCCAGAACGTAACAAGTTGTGGTGTAGTGTGGTTAGAACTCTTGTATTTTGAAAACTAAAATGACAAAGGTAAATATTGCAAAAAATGACAGAATTGTCCTCTGGCTCTACATGACCGTAATCTGACCTATATTCGTGTACGGAGCCATGGTATGATGGACCAAAGCCAAACAAGTAGTAGCACAAAACAAAATGCAATAGCTGCAAAGATTAGCATGCCTGGCAGTTACAGACGCAATGGGATCCACATCTACGATGGCAATGCAGGTGTTGCTGTGCTTGCCGCCCCTTGATGTATTTCTGAGAGGCGAGGCAGAAAGAACGGCAATCAGGCTGCATGCCGTTGACTTGTGGGGTAGAAAAGACTGGGGTCCGTCCATGCCCGATTATTCCTGGAGGATGTCGCACGACAACCTCTTGTGGAACACCGAACGGATGCCTGGATTCCCCGCTTCATTTTCAGTAATAACTTTGAAATTAACATCAACGGCTCAACAGAAACGGGAAAAGAGGCGGACATACTCATTTACACAGACGGCTTGCAGAACCAATCTGGGGCTGGCTTGGGTGTACATATACCAGAACTCAACCTAGAAATTAATACGAACCTAGGCAAGAGAGTGACCGTTTTCCAGGCAGAACTGCTTGAACGTTACCAGATGCTAGAGACAGTTTCCCAAGGGAACACGGTCAAAGTGTCCTGGACTAAGAGACACAGCGAAATCGAAATGAATGAGAAAGCAGATAGGTTGGCGCGTAACGAAGTAAAGAGCAAACCATGCGGTCCAGAATCCTTCGTGCCGCTGTCCTCTAAGGCGATCAATCTTAAGATAGGTAAATGAGCAGTCAGGAAGGGTTCTAAGGGAGAGATTAGAGATACAAGAGTTCAGATACTCAGATGCCGCTATACGCGGCCCTGAGGCCGCTCGGGCAAGGTACCTCCTAGTGCTCCCTCGAGATAATCTTAGAAAACTGATAGGAATGCCAAGACACTGTAAGCTAAACAAACACCCTTACACCCTGGGTGTCTTCCCGGATCCAGATTATGGAGAGTGCAACGAGGACGATGAGACTGCTGAACACGTTCTTTGCGACTGTCCAGCTGTCGTAAATACCAAAGAATCCATTATAGGGGAAAGATGACCAAAAATGACCAGAATCGGAGGATGCTCGGCCGCCACAGTGTTGAACTACATCAGTGCTGTTGGCTGACTTGATGACTAAAACTCCGAAAAATGTTACAATGGGCCTATCTGAGAGAGCTAAGTTATAGGTTGGTGCAAATCACTCCTCAATATCTCTATCTGTAAAATTATTATAATGGTGAAAGAAAATCAGTGTGAGATAGAGATAAACTGGTAAAGTTGTGGTATGAATTCAAGATGGCGGAACAAAATGGCGAAGTGTCAATGTAAAAACCACTTATTGAAATTATCTCCAAAATCAAATGTGGCATAGGTAGAAAGTGGTAAAATACTGGTAGGAATACAATATGAGGGAACAAAAAGGCGCCCAATAAAAATGCTTGTATATAGGTATATATGTGTTACTAAATGATTATGTACTTCACTAAATTGAGTCACACTTCACTATTCCTAATAAAAAGAAAAAATTATAACGCGGGAAGTTCCAGATAAAGGAAATTTACCGATTTTTTTTTTCAAAGTATGCATTATTAAATGCTGTATGGTAGAGAGTGCATAACAAGAACATTCTTATTTGTTCACTTACAATTGTATGTTAATATACTCGTAGGTCAAAACCTTAAAGAGGCTACTGACACTGCGGCAGGGGCGTGCAGTCCATGGAAGCAAGGGAAGCAGTGCTTCCCAAAAAAAAAAAAATAAAAAACATTTTCTAAAATGTAATTTTTGAAATAGGAAACCATTAATTTAGTTTATATTAAAAATTCGGCTATCCGTGTGTTGTGTGATATGTACGTCGCGTCGTGCATGGCGCGATATGGAAGACAATAATACGGACGTGGATATGCAAATACCGTCAACTTCGGCTGTCAGTAATAACGTTGAAAATGTTGGAGAATTTAGTAAGAAGAGTGAGTGTGAATGTGTGCTGTGTGGCTTAATAATAAAGGGATTTTCAACATTAAACTTCGCTAGTAAGCTTCAAATAATTTCCAAAGGAAGGGCAAAACCGCCTATGAAAAATTTAATCATAAAAATGAAAAATTGGATTAAACATTTTTATCCGGAAAAACAATACGAACAATTTAAATGGCTAACAGGGTGGAAAATATAAGTAAATTATTTTGTTGGCCATCTTTACTTTTTGAAAATGAAAAAGGTTTCTGGAATAAAACTGGTTTTTCCGATTTAAACAATTTCCATAAAGCTGTCAAAAGACACACTATGTCCAAAGCGCATTTACAGGCCGTCATAAAAGAAAAAGTGTAAAGTATTTTTCGTTACTTTAAGTGGCATAGCTGCAAAACGTACACAAGCTTTAGATTCCATTGTCCACAAACGATTGCCCAAAGTAGCTCCTACTAGGTGGAATTATAATAAAAGACTTGTGTTAAGAGTATCTGAAAATCGTGAATCACTGATTGAACTATTTGAGAATATAATAGAAAATAATGAAACGTGGGACTCAGAAGCAATAAAAAGTTCGAGGGGTTTTTTGAACTGTTTGAAAGGAGATGTTTATTTTAATTATTTGTTGAACATATTTTCAGAAATATTTCCATTCTCGGACAATGTTTTTAATATATTACAAACTAAAACAAATGATATTGCTTTTTGCCTAAAAAAAAATGGATGATTTTAAGTCCATGTTAATCCAAAAAAGAGATGACTTTGACCTATTTTGGGAGAAAACGATGAGATTAAATGTAGAGCCACAAGCCAAGCGTCTTCGAACAGACAAGGTGGGAGATATTCAAACATCATACAGACGCCTCTTTTATGAAATAATCGATCAAATTCAGCAACAAATAAACTATAGATTTAACGGTTTAAATGATTTTAAATTCCTCGAGCTCTGCAATTTTGATGCATTTAAACGAAAAACTTTTCCAGAAGATGCGTTTAGATCTCTTCTTCTTCATTATGTTCAGTTCTTCGACCGAGTGTTACTGTGATCTGAACTAAAAGTGATTTACGAAACTGATGACATTAGCGCAAAAAATAACGCTAAGGAACTAATGCAATTTTTAAAAGACAAGGAGCTGGAAGATGCCTACACCAAAGTGTCGAAATTGTGTGCATGAGTATTGACAATACCGGCCACAAGTTCATCAGTAGAACGCCATTTTTCAACACTTAAACGTATAAAAAATTTCGTGAGAAATTCAACGGAGCAGGAGAGACTTTCGGATACATCGCTGTTCTCCATTGAAAATAAACTTCTCCAAAATATGTCGGAGCATCGACGTTTTTATTGACGAATTTGCAAAAAATGATCGAAGAATCTAATTACATTACAAATAGGTAAGTTTCTAAAAATTGCTTCCCTTTCTTAAAATTTCACCGCACGACCTTGCACTACGGACAGTACGGTCGTTCTTTCTCTAACGTACTAATATTATCCATCCTATTTCTATCAGGTTAAATGCTAACGGTTACATATAACAAAGAAGGCGACCTCATAGTTTTTTATTTTCTGCATCCTTCAGCTTTAAAACTCACATTTTCGGCAATAAAAAAGCCATAAAACTCATTTCTATATACATATGTACTAAATATAACTTTATATTTAAAAACACGGTTTGAAAACACAAAAGATACGTACGAAAGACCCCTTAAATCTTAATTTTTATAGCTAGCTGTATTTTTTATTACTCCTAGTCAGGCAACACCATAGACTTCCTTTGTTGGTGTTAAAGATTTTGACGTGTGTGATATTATACGAGGGACAATAAGGAAATAATAAAAGTAAAGATGAGTTTATACAGGAAATAAAATAAAATAAAATAAGACATGACAAATTTTCCTCTTCTTATTTTATTTTATTTCAAAAATACACCTTCGTATTACGTCTTGGAATATATTTTTGACTAGAAAGGTGACAAAAACTGTTTTGATTTGGCAGCAATTGCAATTATTAATTGGTAGCTTCGCCGGGTCCCAATCAAGATGACCAGAAGGTATAAAGGGAGGCCAATGAATGGAAAGCGCCATGAGGTCCATGTATTTTAGAAATTAGTAAAATTCGCGAAACAAATAATAAAGGGTTATTTTCTAAATAAACAAAAATGTCACTTGAAACGTTTGATAATCTAGTAGGTTTCTTGATTGTTTGATCTCTGTAAGAATAATATATATATATATATATATATATATATATATATATATATATATATATATATATATATATATATATATGTATATATATAGTATAGTAGGTTCTTTGTTTGAATGAATGAATATATCTATATATATATATATATATATATATATATATATATATATATATATATATATGTTATATCCTTTCTCACGAGCAATGTCACCTTCAAGTACGATGCCCTTGGTTCCCACCGTATCGGATGTCGGTTATCTCAAGGAGACCGAGACGCCTCGTCAGCAGAATCTGCTCAGCAAGCAAGTTCCCACTGACGCAGCATTCGTCTTTCATATAAATAGTGTAAATTGTAAATAAAATCATGATTCGTTTTTAAGCTTCTATACTGTTAGTTTAATTTTGATTTTGTAAATAAAAATATTTTTTAAAAAGTGAATTTTAAGTCGAGTGATATAACAAATTGGCGCAGTCGTAGTAGGATCTGGCAACGTTGGCAGAACAAGAGAACTCTAACTGGCAACGGTGGATCCCAATCCTTCATCCAGAAGAACAAAGAAGCCCCATTTTGTGCATTGTGACGTCATCAACTTGGCAGAACACGCATCTACGGAAGGAACACATAGTGAAGCCCCTGGTAGAACTAACTGCTAAGAACGAATGATCACGTTTATTTTAAAAATAATATTTAATTAAATACCTGTTCGACTTTTCAAAATCGATCTTACATTTTATTAATTAGTAAAATAATCAATTATTCTGTTAATTGATTTTCCGATAAGCTAATCAATTATTCTGCTAATTGATTTCTGTATTTCTAAGTGTAACAACGTATAATTTGTGTATAATCAGTTATTCTGTTAATTGATTAATTTTAAAATATTTTTTGGAATTATTTTGACCAGTTATTCTGCTAACTGATCTCCAGATTACATTTGTATTTTTATTACAACAAGAAATATTACACAGTTTTAATTTAATTACACTAACTAGTTAATAAGAACTGTTTATTTTACGTTGGTTGGCATACTACTTTACGTACTGTCTATCAACATAAAATTTCGTAAAATATTTTGTGTTTTATATCCTTTTTATATTATATTGTGCTAGTGTTTATTGTGTTGATATATTGAGCAAATATGACGGAAAATGAAAGAATAACTGCAGGAGCAGCGGTAGCAGTAATCGAACCTTATAAACTTTCCGAGATTTTTTCTATTATCCCCGAATTCGAAGGTGATCAAATATTTTTACAAACCTTCCTAAATGCCTGCGAATGTGCATATGATATGTCTACGGGTAACCAAAAAGATCTTTTAGTGATTCACATAAAAAATAGGTTGCGAGGGAAAGCAGCGCAGCTGATAAGCTCCCGAAATCCACTTTCTTTTCTAGAGATAAAACAATTACTTAATTCTCACTTCGGAGATACGCGAGATCTATCTTCTCTTATTCAGGACTTACAAAGAATGAGACAACTGCCAAACGAATCTCCTTTGACTTTCCTTAACAGACTTCAAGTCCTAAATGCCAAAATGCATGCCAACATACAAAAATCCATACTCGCAGCCAGTCAAAAGGCAGCCCAAATAACATTAATCGAATCCAAGTCTCTAAATAGCCTACTTACTGCCCTGGAACCCCGAATTGGCCATATAATACGTGCAGGAAATCCACCTAATCTTTTGGAAGCACAAATTCGCATCAGACGCGAGCTCTAACTATCATATTTCGAATCCCAAAAATCTTCTAGACCCAATCCGCCTGCTAGACCTATTATTCAAACTAATAAAAGACCTAATGTACAATCTCTTAAATGTCATAGCTGTGGTCGCAATGGTCACTTAGCAAATGAATGTAGATCGCAACAACGTCCTAATGGTTATACTTCCCAGAATTTTGGCAATTTCCAAAGGCCTAATACCAATCAACAATCAAATTCTTTTCAATCAAGTACCTCCTTTCAGTCGAATAGACCTAACAACGGTCAGCCAAGACCGCAGTATACACCCCATAACCAATCAAACCAAAACAATTTCCAACGTCAAACACCATTTAACAATTTCCAACGTCCTTCAGTAATACAAAATAATCCCCAGCATCGTGCTCATGTTGTCAATTTCGACAATGACCAATATTCCAACAATAACTATTCCGAACCCCAATATGACGAGTATTGCAACCAATACGCAGGAATGTATGAAGATAACCCCGATTACGAATATCAAAATGTTGAAAATATTGATCAACAAGATAAAACGAATTACGATGAATATCAGGATTTTCTTCCCACTTCGAATCAAAACCATCCTCCTATTCGAATAATTTCAAATACCAATGCCGTGACGGAAATCCAAAATCAAATACAAACCCTGAATTTGGACGACATGAACCCGTCATTGAATTTCCCAGAACAACATTTTCTTTAAATCCCCTTCTTGCTGTTAACCCGAAAAATCTATATTACATAAAAGACGCATCTAACACTTTTAAACTACTTATAGATTCCGGAGCAGGAATTACGATATTTAAAGAAAACACAGTAAAACAATTTCCCCAACGTTTTCCCGAAAACGTTACGATTCAAGGCATCACAGACCAAAAACTTCTTATCACCGAATCAACCCTAGTTCCTTTTCAAGCCAGAAACCCACATAAAGTTTACATATACGATTTAGATATTGATTTCGATGGTATTCTAGGACTCGACTTTTTAGAACACTATGAATGCACCATCGACTTAAAAAATAAACAACTTGTTACAAATTTTAAAATTTTACCACTGTTTAAAGCAGAAGAAAACCTCGAACAAAATAATAAAATAACTAACGTAAACAATTCTAACGAAATTAAGATTGAAGGTAGGACCGAACAAATTTTTAAATTACGTTGTGATTTAGTCAACACCGATGCTATCCTATCTAGGCAAGAAATCGAAAAAGTTCACATCCCAAACGCAATTGTCCATGTCAATGAAAAAGGCGAATTTCTAACTTCTGTGGTTAATGCAAACGCCATCCCAAAAACCATTAATTTTTCAAATATCGAAATAGAACCTTTTTCTTCTCATTCGCTACTCAATTACAATTTATCTAATAAACAACTATCTCCTAACCGCATTCCCAACATTAAGTCCCAACTTCGTTTAGAGCATCTTAACGAAGAAGAAAAAGAAATAATTGCCAATCTTTGCGTAGATTTTGAGGACATATTTTACCTCGAAGGTGACAATCTTACCTTTACCAATGAAATTAAACACCAAATTGACACCAATGGTGCAAAGCCTGTTTTCACCAAATCATACAGGTATCCCCATATTCACAAAGAAGAGGTAAAAACTCAGGTTAATAAAATGTTAGAACAAGGAATCATAAAACCCTCTATTTCACCTTGGTCATCTCCAGTTTGGGTCGTCCCCAAGAAACTTGATTCCTCAGGCAAACAAAAATGGAGAGTAGTCATAGATTATCGTAAATTGAATGAATCCACGGTAGATGATAAGTACCCGCTTCCCAATATTTCCGATCTTTTGGATCAGCTAGGCAAGTGCCAGTATTTTACAACCCTGGATCTGGCTTCAGGATTTCACCAGATCGAGATAGACCCTAGATATTCCAAAAACTGCTTTCTCTGTCGAGAACGGACACTACGAATTTATAAGAATGCCCTTTGGTCTTAAAAACGCCCCGTCCACTTTCCAGAGAGTAATGGACAACATCCTTCTAGGCATTCTCAATGAACGTTGTCTCGTCTATATGGACGACATCATTGTGTATTCACCCACAATTCATGACCACATCACACGCTTACGCGAAGTTTTTAAACGTCTTCGAAAAGCAAACCTCAAAATACAACCTGACAAATGTGAGTTCCTGAGAAAAGAGGTAGCATACCTTGGTCACCTAATCACTCAGGACGGAGTTAAACCTAATCCCACTAAAATCGATTGTATACAGAAATTTCCAGAACCAAAAAATTCAAAAGACATAAAATCCTTTCTGGGTTTAGCTGGTTATTATCGTAGGTTTATTCCAAACTTTGCGAAAATATCAAAGCCCCTTACCAGATTGTTGAAAAAAGATATCAAATTTGATTTCGACTCAGATTGTCGTCAAGCTTTCGACGAACTAAAACAATTACTGACTTCTGACCCAATTCTCATCTATCCAAATTTCGATGAGCCTTTCCTACTAACAACGGATGCAAGCGCATTTGCGATAGGCGCTGTACTTTCCCAAGGTCCCATTGGCAAAGACTTACCCATTGGTTATGCCTCAAGAACATTATGTAAAGCCGAAACCAATTACTCGACAATAGAGAGAGAACTACTTGCAATTGTATGGGCCGTGAAATATTTTCGTCCATATTTATTTGGAAGAAAGTTCATTCTAGTCACAGATCATCGTCCCCTTACTTGGTTACTTTCTATTAAAGACCCAGGTAGTAGATTAGCACGATGGCGGCTAAAACTAGGAGAATATCAGTACGAAATAATTTATAAACCGGGAAAAATTAATAAAAACGCTGATGCTTTATCTCGAATAAAAGTAAATCATTTCCAAGAATGCGTAAAGTTTCAAACAAAAATATCTGTTTTTGCATCGAATGAGACAGAATCCGAAGAACCTATCGAAGAACCTAAAACCTATGACGACGATGTAATAGCCGAAGAATACAATAAATTCGTAAGCCTTTACGAAACCAGATCCCTGATCGATTATTCTAAAATCGAAACAACCAGCGACCAGCTGTTGGATAAGTCACACAAAAATATTATAACATTCTTTCGACAAAATATTAGAAAGCTTATTAAACACTATAGACGAAGACGTACCGCGAATGAAAGCCTTTAAGCCGCATGTTCAAACTCATGTTAGTCTCCTTAAACAAATATCAAACGCCGTTAACCAAAAGTACACTGAAATAATGGCCGACACTAAAAAGTACATTTTTAGAGAAAAACGTGGTATTCTTAATGGTATTGGAACAATTTGGAAATCAATAACTGGTAATCTTGACGCCTCCGATGGTGAATATTTCAACGAGTGCATCGAAAAGTTAACCCACGATGAATACCAAATAGAAAATCTTTTGAAAAATCAAATATCTGTAACTACCTCTGTTATCAAAAGCTTTAACGAAACCATTCAAAAACTTCAAATTGACGAGGAAACCTTTAATAACGATATTAAAGAAATTCGTGAATCAATTATGGATATTTTCGATCATCTCAAATTTTATCAATCACAACTCGATATCCTAGACTTGTGCGAATCACTAACAGAAAGCTATTCATTTATCGAAAATACTTTGAACGATGTTATAAACGCTGTTACATTTGCACGTTTAAAAATTTTGCACAGTTCAATCATTACTCTATACGATTTAGTAGACTCATTAAAGCATATATCGCAGTCATTACAGAAGAATAATCTTCCCTTGCCGATATATTATTCAAGCGTAGCTCAATACCTCGACATAATAGAATTAAAGGCATATCAATTAGATACTAGAATAATTTTTGTACTAGAAATACCTTTAATCGAACCTGAAAAATACACTCTCTATCACTTATATCCTATACCGATTCTGGATAATCGAACAGGCCTTCATCACATTTTGTCAATAACTAATAAACTAATTGCGCGAAATGATGATTCTTTACTTTATACAACCATCCGCAATATGAAGTCCTGCAAACCACTAGGCAACCGTATGTTCATCTGTTCCAACATCCTGCCATACCCAATTGATACTGATGCAGGCTGCGAGGCTCAGCTTCTGAAGAGACTTGATCATCTACCCAGAACATGCCAAGTTTTAGTCATTCTTGCCAAAGACTATAACATTCAAGAAATCAGTCAGAATTTATGGTTGATAGCTGTTGCAGACCCTCTGCCCGTCACAATAAAATGTGGATCCAGAGATATAGAGACTCAGATCATCAACACAAATACTTTGATGAAACTTCAACCCGAGTGTAGTGCCTTCGTTGGGAGTACAAGAGTTCGTGCCCAGAAATCAGTTGATGTTTACGACAACGTAACCTACAATTACCACCCAGTCAACATCCCTTTTGACTGCTGTAACCATATGCCAGAGAATATTCACTTACCAGATTTGAAGCCTCTGAAGCTAAACAAAATAGATGTAGAGGACCTGAACATAGCCCAGCACAAGCTAAATCAGTATGCCGATCAGCTGGATTAATTGGTAAATCAGCCGTTCGTGAAAAAACACATAAGTTGGTTCACGATTCTTACAATAACACTCATTATCGCACTGATTGCCTTATACATCTTTTGCAAATGTCGAAGACGAACACGTAACATCAAGATTGGAGTAGCCACTAGCAACGATGACAATCCACCCTCTCCACCTAAAAGAGGATCTAACGTTATACAATGGAGAAGAATAATTCCCAGAAGGAGACCGAGCATCCGCCTTGGCGACCCGATTGAAGAAAGTGAAGAGATTGAACTCAACCTCAATAAGCAGAGGACCTGAAAGTTGTCACCACGCGTCAACTTTCATCTTAATGGGGGAGTTGTTATATCCTTTCTCACGAGCAATGTCACCTTCAAGTACGATGCCCTTGGTTCCCACCGTATCGGATGTCGGTTATCTCAAGGAGACGGCGAGTACCGAGACGCCTCGTCAGCAGAATCTGCCCAGCAAGCATGTTCCCACTGACGCAGCATTCGTCTTTCATATAAATAGTGTAAATTGTAAATAAAATCATGATTCGTTTTTAAGCTTCTATACTGTTAGTTTAATTTTGATTTTGTAAATAAAAATATTTTTTAAAAAGTGAATTTTAAGTCGAGTGATATAACATATATATATATATATATATATATATATATATATATATATATATATATATATATAGTATAGTAGGTTCTTTGTTTGAACGGCTATCCGTGTCTTGTGTGATACGTACGTCGCGTCGTGCATGGTGCGATATGGAAGACAATAATACGGACGTGGATATGCAAATACCGTCAACTTCGGATGTCGGTAATAATGTTGAAAATGTTGGAGAATTTAGTAAGAAGAGTGAGTCCGACTGTGTGGTGTGTGTCTTAATAATAAAGGGATTTTCAACATTAAACTTCGCTGGTAAGCTTCGAATAATTTCCAAAGGAAGGGCAAAACCGCCTATGAAAAATTTAACCACAAAAATGAAAAACTGTATTAGACATTTTTATCCGGAAAAACAATACGAACAATTTAAACGGCTAACGGGGTGTGAAAATATAAGAAAATTATTTTGTTGGCCAAGTTTACTTTTTGAAAATGAAAAAAGGCTCTGGAATAAAACTGGTTTTTCCGATTTAAACAATTTCCATACAGCTGTAAAAAGATACATTATGCCCAAAGCGCATTTACAGGCCGTCATAAGAGAAAAAGTCTTCGGCAAAACCAGAATTGAACACACCCTTAATAAACAGTTGGAAATTAATCACCGCCAACATAATAAACTAGTCGATAAAAATAGGCAAATATTAAGAAGACTTATCGATGTTGTTTGTTTTCTCGGACAGCACGAATTGGGATTTAGAGGTCATGACGAAACAAGGGTTTCTTCAAATAGAGGAAATTTTCAAGATTTACTTAGTTTAGTGGCTAAATATGATTGCTTAAAAAATCGTTTTTCGCGGAACCTCGTATCGAATCCATAATGATTTAATTTCCGCTGTTGCAACCATTATTCTAAAAAGAATTAAGCAGGAGATTGGCGAGGCGCGATTTATTGCTATTGTTCTGGACGAAACAACTGATATCACATTTTAGCCAATTGTCTATAGTAATACGTTAAAACAGACGGAAGTATTCAAGAGCGATATTTAGGTTTTAAGAATGTGTCCGAAAATCGTACAGCAGATGCATTATACACCGTAGTTTACTACAGAAATTAATAGAGAGAAAAAATTAGTTGCTTAGAGCTATGATGGAGCTGCAGTGATGGCAGGATAATTAGGGGATCTGCAAGCTAAAGTTCGAGAAACTTTCCCAAGTGCTGTGTTTGTCCATCAATCATATTAAAGAGTGTAAAGTATTTTTCGTTACTTTAAGTGGCATGGCTGAAGAAGAACACAAGCTTTGGACTCCATTGTCCACAAACGATTACCCCAAGTAGCTCCTACTAGGTGAAACTATAATGAAAAACTTGTGTTAACAGTATCTGAAAATCGTGAATCACTGATTGAACTATTTGAGAATATAATACAAAATAATAAAACGTGGGACTCAGAAGCAATAAATAGTTCGAGGGGGTTTTTGGACTGTTTGAAACGAGATTTTAATTTTAATTATTTGCTGATCATATTTTCAGAAATATTTCCATTCTCGGACAATGTTTTTAATATATTACAAACTAAAACAAATGATATTGCTTTTTGCCTAAAAAAAAGTGGATGATTTTAAGTCCGTGTTACGTCAAAAAAGAGATGACTTTGAGCTATTTTGGGAGAAAACGATGACGTTAAATGTAGAGCCACAAGCCAAGCGTCTTCGAACAGACGCCTCTTTTATGAAATAATCGATCAAATTCAGCAATAAATAAACTGTAGATTTAACGGTTTAAATGATTTTAAATTCCTCGAGCTTTGCAATTTTGATGCATTTAAAGGAAAAACTATTCCAGAAGATGCGTTTAAATCTCTTTTTCTTCATTATGGCCAACTCTTCGACCTAGTGTTACTGCGATCTGAACTAAAAGTGATTTACGAAGCTGATGACATTAGCGCAAAAAATAGCGCTAAGGAACTAATGCAATTTTTAAAAGACAAGGAGCTGGAAGATGCCTACACCGAAGTGTCGAAATTGTGTGAATTAGTATTGACAATACCTGCCACCAGTTCATCAGTAGAACGCAATTTTTCAACACTTAAGCGTATAAAAAATTTTGTGGGAAATTCAGCGGGGCAGAGAGACTTTCGCATACATCTTGTAAAAACAAGACAATACAAATATTGGAATTTAGAAGTAATAAAACTAATAAAGGTTTAACAATGGGAAATTATGAAAATCTACCTGATCGTTTGTAGTAGCCTAAATATTTTAAATTCATTAATTTCCGTACTTTCTTGAAAATTGGGTTTCTTTGATTTTATTTCCGAATGAAGAATTTTGAAATTGTCACCAAATGTGTGTTAGTCTTTTAGTAGATGAGTTACGTAAAGTGAATTATTTAAATTTTTTATGTAACTAGTTTTATGTTATTTTATTCATTTTTCAAAACATTTGCCGGTTTGACTAATATACATTTTAGGGCTCGAACCACACTTCAGCATGTAAACTTATGATTTCTTTTTTCTGTTTTGAGTGAGTTTCTTATTTTTTGTTAGTTTCCCTAACGTATTTTCTATAAAGGAGTTTATAAATTTTGGTACTCAATTTACCGATATAGGCTATAGTTTTAAAAGTATTGATGGAAAAACTAAAATAAATGCTTTATTTATAGTAATTTTCATGTGATAAAGGTACGTTTAGAAGTCTGTGAGATATTTTTTGTGAATAAGGATATTTTTTGTGAATAAGGATGACATGAACTATCATGAATAGCAATATCTCTGTGTGACGGTTTATGCTAGATATCGAAATCAGTTATTCCGTTTTTTTATGTTAAGTCAAGAAAATTAATAGATTTATTTTGTTCTATTTCTGCGGTAAACTTAATTCGTGGATGTAAATCATTTATAAAGTTTTGGAGTTGATTTAATTGTCGTGCTGTAGCTGTAATACGAGTAATAATATCGTCAATGTATAATAATAATAACGTCAACTATACCAGTACAAAAAATTCTTATTTAATGGATGTTCGTGTATTTCTTCTTCTAAATGTAAATTTTGCATTTAATGAGAGATTGATACTTCTAATATTTGTTTATTAATTCATAACACCCGTACTCGCTAAAGAGGTTTAAATTTAGACCAGGTCTAACTTGACAGTTATAGGTTTAAGACGACATCTTTAACATCCGAACAAATACTTTTTCTAAATGTCGCAATTACAAAGTGACAGTAATATAAGCGAAATATAATTGACGAACTAAGAGTTTTAAGTACCATGGCAACTAGACCTGGTCTAACTCTTAAACCTTTTTAGTGAATACAAGAGTAGGAGTTTTTAATATTCCATATTACTTGAACATATTAGCTCACACAACTTTTAGATTAAAATCCGTTACCGCGAGACATGCCCAAGTAGAAGATATCTGTTGATATATAATATAACCTGATATCAATACTAAAGTTTACATACTCATATTGTCTTCGAAATCAAAAATAAAATGCAGCTATTAACATTCAGCATTGGTATTGTGCGTGGAAAACCAACATTGCCATTGTCGGCTATTATATAAAAGCTTAAAATTACTATAGTGTCGTTTCAGAGGGTTTGAAACAAAAAATGATAAAAGCACCAAAAACAAGAAATATTTGCAACTTTAACTGCTAGAACAATAAATTTTGTAATAAGCAACAATAAAAAAAGTAAATATTATTTAAAAAAGAACCAGATGCCGAAATCCCGAGCATTTTTCTGTCGCCACTCCGTCTGAAAAATCATAACTTTTCCGTTACCTTGAAACTTAGCACGGATCATATGGTTTTTATCATCCTGTTTGTTGTGGAATTTTTATCCCTAGTGTTTATTAGCAAACTAATCTTTATTTGATGTGTACATCTGTTCTTTGTACACATTTTATACATTTATATTTTGCAAATATATATGGTTTGTTCCGTAATGTCTGTGCACACTTTAAGAATGCTAAATTTAGATACAGATATACATAATAAGCGTGTACAGCGTGTTACAAATTCGAGGATAAGTACAGGAATCTCGTAAACTGTAAAATATACGAATTTGGGACAAACTTGTGAATATTAGTGTGTAGTCGTTTTTTGTTTAGAAATTAAAATATATCCGAACATTTCCGAAAATATTCGAGACAAACCGTGTTGTCTTGTGACGTTATTATTGAAGCTACTTAAAAACCACAGGCAGTTTTTTTCCTTTTAACCGCCTTACTAAACAGGAGGGTTATCACTAAGCCAGGCATTAGATACATTTTACGTTGTAAAAGTTCAAGGAAAGTTTACACTTTACACAGTTGTTAGATTTGTTGTACTAGTACCAATTATCATTCTGAGGTGTTGATATAAGGGAAGGGATGGATAATAACTTTTTCATATTAGTAGAGTATATTCCCTAAAATTTTTGAAGAAAACTACGAACAGTTCAAGAGATAAAAGAGAATAAAGTGGTTCATTACTTCCAATTTGGCAAATTAGTTCTTTTGTTTTTTGAAAATATGCACACCATCATTGGAGTAAAGTTATTTGCGAGATATTACAACTGCATTTTAACTTCCTTCTCTATCAGCCTGGGTCATATTATAACATTTGCAAATTTACGTATAATTATTTAGTCTATAGTAACACTGAGAATTGTAAAACTTGGCTAGTTATCTAGTTACTGATTTTCACAGACTGTTCCTTCACCATCCTGTCGAATAACTCTAAGAGTTGAATTTTTCTATATTTACATATCATGCACTTCATAAAAGAAAGTTAATAGGGTCTATATTAATAGGGTAATACTATTGAAAGTGACATATTTTGAATGAATAATCAGTTTTAGTTATTAAGATACTGGCCTTGTTTATTGATGAAAATAACATGTTTTTCGTTTACAATACAATATTTTGTTTTTCTGGTTTCTTCTTTGAGTCCATTTTACTCACATGAATTATGATAAACATATTTACTTTCTTCTTTCTTGTAAAATATTAATTCAATACTTTGATAACATTCAAACTAGTAAAAAGTTTCAGCTTACATAGCTCTTCGTTTTTCATTTATCAAAGCTGCTTTCCTTTATGTTTGCTTTTTATGGAATGATAAACGGACCTTTTATTGATGGTATTTTTCATTATTTTATTTTCTTATTTTCTTTTATTAGTAATCTGAAACGAAACTTAACGTTATAACATTCTAGTTAAATATAACCTTTAAAAGATCAGGACTTTTATGTAGATTTCATCTTACATACCTCAATATATTTTATTCATAATTCATTGGATTACATTTTGTAAAGTACGTTTAGCTTCTCTAAATTAAGGCAAAAGAATTTTGTTTTACAAATATTTGGAATTTGGTTTTTCTCTTCTGTCGCTATGGTTTCTTATTCTTCAGCATCCAGCCAGGTTTGACAATGTCTGGTTTTTTCATTTAATTTCAAACTTCTCAGAAATTTCTGAAAGTGATTCTCTCGGTCCTTTTTCTTGGCTCACCTTGGAGGTGTAACATGTGTGCTTTAATGAACCGATCTTTTTAAAAGTACTGAAATTATACCCTAATTTTTTTAAAGTGCAGTGCCGTTAAAAGCCTAAGGCCTATTTATGGACATCGTCTGGCCCTAAATTTTGGTCTCGCTTTTGTTTGGATCAACATTTGATCAACCACGTGGTAAGTCTATTTTCAAATTAGTTTCTTGCTGTACGCTAATACGCAATTGTCTTTTATAAATAAAATGGCGTCCTGAACTTTTTTTGGCTGTCCATTTATCAAGGAGCCTTTCTAGATACCTGAAAATTCCTTTTGTTGGTGATGTCAAAGGAGCCCTCTAGATGACTAGAAGTAAGGCAATGTTTTGTTGTAAATAACTTGATTCTTCCACATTCCATGTCGATTTTATTTTAAGACAAACAATCATTTGTAGGGTTTCGGGTTATAGTTTCAAGATATAGTTTCAAATTACCGTTTCAAGTTCATGGTGTAATTTTTGGGGTACATAAACCTTCTACGAATAGTTTTGGAGTTTCCTCCTGTAAGACTACGAGGATTTAATTCTTAATTTTATATTTATAAATTTTACATAAGTCAGCAGGAAGGAATATAAGTAACCTATTTTGTTTGTAAAATAATCTTGGCGAAAGCTTTTATATTTTTATAATTTTTTTTGCGTCAGTGTGTTGAAAGGAAAAATTCATGAATATAATTTAATTTTCATATGTAATTGAAGTCATAACATTTTGCCAGATGTTCTCAGGTTGATATAATAGTAATAACTTACTATCACATTTCACATCTTAGATATATTTTATATTTTTACATAATATTTTCTTGATGTATTTATTTTTATTTCGTAATATCACTAAAAATGTAAAATGTGAAAGAAATTTCACATTTAAACTTTTTTTTATAAAACAATTCTTAAAATAAAAACAAGATGGATATCATTAAAATGTAACTGTCTGCACTTTATACAATGTTTTATTGAAAAGCCGTCCAAATTTTTATTTTATCAGCATTTAAATATCAATACAGATTTCTTCCTAATTGAGTCACAGTCAATTATGTAGGGCCCTTTTTAATTTCTAAAGGTGTACCCGAGAACCTGCAACTAACATAGCTCTCCGAAAGAAGATTGGCCGCCGTTTACCTGTATTGGTAAGCTCACAGGGACGTTACATAACATCCTGAATCAATTTTGAGCAACTCCCACTTTACTTATTGATGACCTTGACCTTAACCGAGTTCTTGATATTTTTTTTTAAAATTAGCCATTTCCACTTAACTTATTTCTCTTAAATTTTTGTACATATATTGGTCCCACAACAATAAAACTCTAAGATGAGCCTAACATCAACCGTGACATTGATTATGCAAAACTGATTTTCATCGACTTTCGCTTGCCTTAAAATCATCTTGACCTTGACCGTGACTTTATCAACTTTTCAAGTCAACCACTTCATCCTGACCTATTTCTGTTAAATTTGGTACACATCGATTGGTCCTACTCAAGTGGGTAAATAAACTGCAGGTAACTTAAAATTAATATACTAAAATCATATTATAACCCTGGGATGGGGATTATAACAAATTTGCATAGCTTCTCGCGAGGTGTACTATTCAGTCATAGTAATCCAATAAATAATGTCATTTGATATTTGTGTAATAAATTTAATCTTGGCGTGTTAATAATGTGCTTTTGATAAAATTATTTTAAGTTTTTAATATTGTAAATATTTACTGATTATATTTTATTAATTTTTTTACTAAGAGTTTGTTTTTAAAAGTTTTCTACTTTTAACTTACTCATCTTCTACTTTCGCCATTTCGTCAATATTATATAAATCATTTAGATAATTCCACACTGAAAGGTATTATAAATATGGTATTTTTAAAGGTATAGGTAAAGCAAAAATACATCAAAATTGTCAAAAAATTACGGTTAAACTCTTTGTGGAGGTTATTAGAATAATGTTTTTTCGTCTGACCTGCTTACATATAAAATATATAAAAGCAACTGCAAGTTTCAGATTAGTCTCAAAAACATTTAATTATTACCTTTTCATCCGAATTATATATATGCCCAGACTTTTAAAGCAGTAGGTCAAGTAGAAATCGATGAAAAACAATTTTGCATAATCAAGGTCACGATTAAGGCCATCTTTGTATTTTATGGTAGCAGGAACCATATACATGTACAAAATTTAACAGAAATAGGTTAAGTAAAAGTGGCTGACTTAATAATTGACCCAGGTCGTGTCAAGGTCAAGATATGTATGACATTTTAAAGTAGTTGATCAAGCGAAAGTCGACGAAAATCAAATTTTGCATAATTAGGGTCATGGTTAAGGTAAAACTCATCTTAAAATATCTTGTTGTAAGATCTATATACATGTACGTGTACATTTGACAGAAATTCGGTGCAAAGTGGCTGGCTTACAAAAATTATCAAAGTCGCGGTCAAGGTAAGTGTCATTCAATTATTGTATTGTCATTTGACCTTCATATATGTACCGAGTGTTTGTTGAATATATTTGTTAAAAACTTTAAATCTAAAAGTTTTGCCTGAATCTCCAGAATTTTGTGTTATAAGTAACAAGTGGACATCGCCAATCTGCTAAAAAAATACAAACTTGTTTTTTTTGATGGAACAATTTGTATATTATTTTTTTTTAAACTCTTAAAAAGAATTTATCCGCATAATCACCTCTCTCTTTTGATTCATCAGCTTGGACTTGGATGTCACGGGGGGTGGCTAAGATCATCTCCGTAGATACGTCAGAAATTGACCCTAAGTTTTGGGCTTTTCTGGCCGAATTTACAAATGTGTGGCTGGCTCCTGTCAGTGAATTCACGTTTGTTTTTTATGATTTTCAACATTTAACAAGTTTCTTATATCTTTTAACTTGGTTATACTGATCTGCTGATAAAGTCTAATAACACTGAAACACATGTAGCACGGTAATTAAACTTCACACACTCACACTATATATATATATATATATATATATATATATATATATATATATATATATATATATATATATATATATATATATATATATATATATATATATATATATATATAAAAGTGTGAAGTATGGTAATTGTGCTACATGTGTTTCAGTCTTATTAGACCTCATCAGCAGATATATATATATATATATATATATATATATATATATATATATATATAAACATAAAAAGTAAACAATATAAAAAAACAATTTTGAAAAACTTTAAAAGTCTCAAATTCGTAAATACGTCTTTATCTAAAACATGTTTGTTATGTGCGTCAACTTAGTTGATTACTATACTGAATATTAAGATAAACTTAATATTCCAAACGGCGATTCCTCGAGAATTAACGAGGATAGCACAATTTTGTAAAAAACGCATTTTTTAATGAGTAAATTATAATAATTTGGATCTAAAACAAAGCCGATTTCGTCAACAACATAATCATCGAAACGCCATAAAAAAAACAGTTGTAGAAACTTTAACAGCCGTATTCACTAAAAAGGTTTAAGAGTTAGACCAGGTCTAGTTGCCATGGTACTTAAAACTTTTAGTTCGCCAGTTATGTTTCGCTTATGTCACTGTCATTTTATAATTGTGACATTTAGGAAAATTATTTGTTCCATTGTTAAAAATGTCGCCTTAAACTTATAACTGTCAAATCTGGTCTAAATTTAAACCTCTTTAGTGAATACGGAAATGGAGAATGGAAAAGTCTAAGCTTTAGACCTACTTGTGTATTTCTAAGACTTTTTTGTTATTTGCACCAAATTGATTGCTATGTTGATTTCTGAGATATTTTTAGTAGAATTACTTGTTTTGAGACATATTTTTTAAACAATAAAACATTTTAGATACAATTTACGCCAAGAGTTCAAGAGTAGAAAAAATTGTTATTATATAAAAAAACGTGTTCCAAAACAAGTCACTGAAAAAAATTGTTATTCTACTAAAAGCCAGAATAGATCTCAGAAACCAATATATCAATCAAAAATATTTTAGAAATAGTATATTTAAAATGTTGGCTTTTAAGGTTATACAACTGTTTTGTTTTTCTTTTGACGTCGTCACGCCTATACTGATTTTATTTTAGCTCTTAATAATGAGAAATTATACAATTAAAAAGTAAATTTTTACGGAATTTTGATATCCGCGTTAATTTGCGAGATATCTAAGTAGTTAGATTAATAAAATAAGGTTACAAACCTCGAAAAATGCATGTCGTTTGTTTACTGATGTTTTATTGGTAGGTAGCAAGTTAGTGGTTTGCCAGGCAACCCATGGGTCACAGTTGTAGGTACAAAAGTGTTCTTATCAAAGTTCCTTTGTCAGAAATTTAAAGATAATTTTTTTCCTTTATTTTTTATTTAAACCTTAGAATAGAATCAGACATTCAGGATGATATACCACATTTTAAAAATAATGGCTTAGACGGAGTTAAAACTATACTATGTTTTTTAAAATATCAAATTGTGGTATATTTTGGTTCCAGAAAAATTAAGTTCGTGTTTTGTGCTTTTTTCATGTTTGTCTATGCAGTGGATGCATTCTTTGTATACTTATGTCCTTTTATTCTATTTTCTAAGAGTTGGGTTGTCATTATTTCATAGGGCAGTTTAAACAACGAATTTCATATGCGAGATTGGAATTTTTTTTTATAAATTTTTGTTTTTAATTTTGTAAATAGGGAACCTATCAGGTTTTGAGAGTTATGACACAGAATTATGTTATATTTTCCTAAGATATGTTTTAATTTCTCAGATAGTAGAGATGTGTATAACATTGCAATGTATGTTGTCTTACGTTTTTGTTGGGATTGTTATAATGGATATATACCCTTTGTTTGATAATCATTTTTTTCGGAAAATGATTAGCAATCAAGGTCTCTTTAACTTTATTAAGGGCTTCAGGACGGTGATGTTTAAGATATGGCACGGTCAGCTAGACCAATCACAACACTCCTTTTATGTATGTGTGGATGGTGAGAATTGAAATTAAGATATCGCCCAGACCAAGTTTCTTTTGTAAACCATTTAGTTTTTAAATTATTTTTTTTACCAATTATAGTAGGCCAAGACAATTTATTTTGTTTTCTGCTCCAACTTCAAGAGTGAACTGAAGTTTCGGGTGAAAAAAATTAATATCTTTAAATTTTTCATAAACGAACTGATAAGAATACTTTCGTACCTACAACTGTGACAAATGGGTTGCCTGGCAAACCAATAACTTGCTACCTACCAATAAAATATCAATAAAGAAACGACATATATTTTTCGAGGTACGTAACCTTCTTTTATTAACCTTACAATATTTTTTTTGTAAATAGTATAACATTTTAACTTAGTTTTAAAAGATTGTAGAGGTCTTTTTATTATAATTTGACTACTAAATGTTTTTTTTTTAATTATTTGCAGATAGGAATGAAAAGCTTTCCATATATATATATATATATATATCTATATATATATATATATATATATATATATATCTATATAAATAAAGGAGTGAGCAATTTATATTAATATATATATATATATATATATATATATATATATATATATATATATATATATATAGATTCAGTATTCTCGACCGTGTTATTAGTAATTTACGTCAGAAGTTTCGGGAAAGCGGTCTGTGACTATTCAAACTCTAATTGTTTTAGATCTCAATATTTCGTCAAATGTTTATTGGCTTCATCAGGAGACAACTAGAAACAATAAATTTATCTTAATTAACACACCATAGAAGAAAATATATAAAAATATCACATTACTCCTTAAAATATACTTACAACGTAAGAGTTAGTCGAACATATTACAAAACAAGGACGATAAAAGCAACATTCTGTGCATTGAGGACAACTATTTTCACACTTAACATGTATTATTACAAATATAAAACGATCTGTGCATTCAACAATGTTTTGAACCATAATGGAAAAAGCCTAACAACACAAAAAAAACAAAACCGATAAATTGATATCAGTGGTTCTTATACTTTCATAAAACATAAAATAGTGAATTTTAAACTTAATATATGTATATAGGATGTTACTTATTGATCGTCACATTTGGTTTAAAATATTGCAGTAAATATTGCTTAGTTTATTTGTGTCCAATTTTGAATTAATTGCATTGTCATGGTGTTCTAGTATCTTAACATTACTATAATTAAATTTATGACCCGTTTTTTTTCCCGTAGATGATCTAATTTGCTCTGTTCCAACTGATCAGATTCAGGTTGTCTTAAATAATTTTAACTCTTTCAACACCCATTTGCAATTTACAATTGATTATGAAAAACATAAAAGTGTGCCCTTTTTAGATACTAAAGTCATAAGAACAGACGAAAACAAAATTATTTTAGATTGGTACCAAAAAGATACGTCATCTGGTAGATACCTGAATTATTTTTCAAATCATCCAACCAATCAGAAATACAATACTGTCATTGCAATGAAAAATAGGGTAACACACATTAGTGACGTTATGTATTTACAACAGAACCTAGACAAACTTTTTGTTATGTTTGTGAACAATGGTTACCCTAAACACATTTTAAAAAAGCTCATTTATAACACAAGCTTTTATGACGGCCCCACAGAAGACAGTAATCAACAAGTAAAATATGTCAGGATTCCATTTATAAATAATCTTACCAATTCAATTATTTCACTGTTTAAGCCTTTTTCGAACATAAAAATAGCCAAATATAGCCTCATACAAAATTACTCGGTATTTTCAAAGGTCAAAGAAAAAACTCCAACTGGATGCACAACTAATTGTGTTTATCAAGTGTCTTGCTTGGGTTGTGACGGTTGTTATATTGGCCAAACTTCGCAGTGGTTAAAACAACGAGTAACACAACATAAAAGTGATTGCCATATAGGCAAAAATTCATGCGCATTGGTACAGCATCACTTGAAAACGGGTCATAAATTTAATTATAGTAATGTTAAGATACTAGAACACCATGACAGTTATAGAAATAGATTGTTTCTTGAAATGTGCCATATCAATAATAATAAAAATGCAATTAATTCAAAATTGGACACAAATAAACTAAGCAATATTTACTGCAATATTTTAAACCAAATGTGACGATCAATAAGTAACATCCTATATACATATATTAAGTTTAAAATTCACTATTTTATGTTTTATGAAAGTATAAGAACCACTGATATCAATTTATCGGTTTTGTTTTTTTTTTGTGTTTTTAGGCTTTTTCCATTATGGTTCAAAACATTGTTGAATGCACAGATCGTTTTATATTTGTAATAATACATGTTAAGTGTGAAAATAGTTGTCCTCAATGCACAGAATGTTGCTTTTATCGTCCTTGTTTTGTAATATGTTCGACTAACTCTTACGTTGTAAGTATATTTTAAGGAGTAATGTGACTGTATATTTTTATATATTTTCTTCTATGGTGTGTTAATTAAGATAAATTTATTGTTTCTAGTTGTCTCCTGATGAAGTCAATAAACATTTGACGAAATATTGAGATCTAAAACAATTAGAGTTTGAATAGTCACAGACCGCTTTCCCGAAACTTCTGACGTAAATTATATATATATATATATATATATATATATATATATATATATATATATATATATTGCAAAAGAATTAAATGTGCTTTGAAAAAAAGATTGGACTTATATTATTCGATGAAAATTTCGGTTGCGATTTTTTTTATACCACGAGTTGAGCTTCTTTTCCTATATATATTTGTTTCTTATATATATAATTTGTATATCCCCAAATGGTTTACTCGCTAAACTTCATCCTTGGCAACTGTATTTCAACAAATTGTCGTAGACCCTAACATTGTATTATAATCGTGGAGAATCTAAAACAAAATCCCAAAAATGGTCGACGCATTCATTAGCCAGCTTAATGAATACATACGATACATTTTCTAAATAGGCAGCTCTGTTCCCCAGGTATTTACTGTAATTAACTCAGGACCGAAAAATAAAGTTAATTTAGCGAAACAACATTAATCGCGAACAACACAAACTACAACTTTTGTCATTAATTTAATTCCAAATCACCGAAATGGTTTTTGTTTCGGTTATTATGACAGAAAATATTTTACACGAAATACGTTTTGTCCAAGGGGTGATATTGCATGTCGCTTTACCTCGGGGACTTCAGTGCGTGGGATTCACTAATGATAAAAATGTGTTTTGGCATATTATTTCCCGTCTAGGTACGTCAATGTTTGCCTCAACTTAATGTTTATATGCCAAAAATACAACAAATTGAAAAGCAACACTGAAATAAATAAGTATCCCTATATAATAATAGAATAAATTTTAGAAAGCATTAAAGAAAAAAATCGTTAAATTTCCTTTACCCCGAACTTCCCTCGTTATAAACCTTTTTTTTATGAGGAATAGTGAAGTGTGACCCAATTTAGTACATTACATAGTTATTTAGTAATACTTTTATAGTATGTTTTCAAATATTTTTATTGAGCGCCATTTTGTTCCATCATTCTGATTCCTACCAATATTTTACCAGCCTCTGCCTATGCCAAATATGATATTTGAGCATAATTTAAAATAAATTCAATAAGCAATTTTCACAATAACACACACCGCCGTTTTGTTACGTCATGTTGAATATCACATTTAATTTTTCTGCACAACTTAAAGTCAATTAAATAAGATTATTTTACGTTCATTTTTAAAAAAAATTATTTGGCTGCCATTTTGTTTCGCGATCTTGAATTCGTACCACTACTTTAACAACTTATCTCTATATCACACTTAATGCTTGCACACATTTTGAAATTAATCTAATAAGTAATGTTTTCAGGCTGTTTTTTAAATATTTTATTAAGACGTCATTTTGTTTTTCTGTCTTATATTCATACCAAAATGTTACCAGAACCTTCCTAAATAACACTTGACTTTTTTAACTAGGCCGCTATCTTATTGCGACGATGGGATTTTTACCAAAATATTACCAGGTTATTCCCACATGACCCTTATTTTTTGACCAAAGTTTGAAGTCAATCTGACAAGTAGTATTTAAGCTATGCCGTGAACTGACAGACAGATAAACCGACAGACGGGCCGATGGAATTGATATAACATATTTTTTGGCATCTAGGGACGCTAAAAGGTGAGGATATGTAAAACCTGAGAAGGTAAATTTATATTTAGCCGTCATTTTGTTTCGCTATCTTAAATAAGTACCGTAAAACGAGGTGTATAGGAACTTCCAGGTGAATCGGGACAAAACTTTTTTTTTATACAATATATTTTTTAGTTTATTTATAAAAGTCATTTGAAACGCAACCACTTGTCAAGTTGACTCCTAAATATGTGTTTTAACTGTGATGCTACTGAATTCCCTGTCAAAAATCAAATTTGACATTTGACATCGGCTGAATTACGTCAGTTGGAAATCAGCTGTTTTCAAAGACCCGAGAGTGTTGGTGGTAACTGTAAAGTAATAAATAATAAAATAAAGTAAGTAAAATAATACCATATTGGAAATAATTAGACCTAAGACAGTCCTGTGCCGAAATAAAATGTAATTCTTACTTAAATTTCTAACATACATTTTTATTTGTTTTTTTTAATGAATCGGGCACTTTTTAGGTTAGGTCGGGGTGATTAGGAACACCGGCAAAACAGACATGCCTCGCTTTTATACTCCTAAAGGAAAGAAGTTGTATCACCATTATGAGCCAGAAAAAATTGAAGCTGCCCTACAAGACATTATAGCACAAAAAATGACTTATCGTAGCGCAGAAAAGTTTCATGGTATCCCTAGGTCAGTTTTATGTCGACACAAGAAAGGAAATGTAAAGAAACAAGGAGGTCAGACGGTTTTAAACAATGAACAAGAGGATTTACTGATTTGAAACATAAACACATGTTCTTATTCGTGTTATCCAATCGATAGTTATGACCTAAGATTGATAGTCAAAAATTATTTAGACAAATTGGGTAGAAAAGTTGTTCATTTTAAGGATAATCTTCCAGGGCCCGAATTTGTAACGAGTTTTTTAAAACAACATCGAACACAACTTTCGAAAAGAATGTGCAAAAACATTAAAAGATCTAGGGCTCAAGTTTCACGTGACATATTAAATGAATATTTCACCAATCTCTCGATTGCTTTATAGGATGCCTTGCAATATTATAAACTACGATGAGACAAATTTGTCAGATGATATTGGTAAAATATAATTTCTCTTGGTAATATTCACATAGGTAATGTCATCTTTTGTTTTTAGGACGTAAAAAAATAATAACTAAAAGGGGTTGCAAGCATCCAGAACGTATTATAATACTGGACACGGACTAAAGGGGGACCACGTAACACTAGATATAATCGGACACCATCAGGCTGGTTTGATATAGACTGTTTTGAAGACTGGGTCAAAACAACTGCAATACCATATTTTAGACAACTAGAAGGTAGGAAAATACTGATTGGAGACAACTTGGCGTCACACATTTCCTATGACATAGTAATGGAATTAAAAAATCACAACGTGGATATGGTATTTTTGTCAGCCAACGCCACTCACTTGACTAAGCCACTAGACGTCGCCTTTTTTCGGCTTCTAAAACCCGCATGGCGTAATATTTTAGAAAAATGGAAAAAAAGAGAAGGGCGTAGTGAAGCTAGCATCCCCAAAACGATATTTCCCCGTTTGTTAAAAGCATTATTAGAAAAAATATCGGAGAATGCCGAAACCAATATCATTTCTGGGTTTCGAAAGACAGGAATAATACCATTAAGCAAAGAAGAAGTTTTAAAGTTATTGCCCAAAGAACAATTAGATGAAGATGAAAGAGAAGCATTGAATACTACAATGATCGATTTATTGAAAGAGATGAGATATTCAGAGAAACCAAGGAAAAAAAATTCAAATAAAAAATTATCAGTTGAACCTGGCAAAAGTGTTCAGTGTGATAGCTCCAGCGAAAGCGATCTCAGCTTACATGAGGATGAAATGCTAAATAATTATGCAGATAAAGACAATGTTTTAGCAGAAGAAGATCTATATGATTCTCCCGAGCAAAGCGTCAATGAGATTAATGCTACATTAAGCGACGATAATAGTGAAGATCTTCCTCTAGCTAATTGGATGCGAAAAAAATCCAGTGAATCTCCAACCTCTTCCCAAATCAAAGACTGCAATGATAATTTACCACTTAATGAGACTGATAGCTTTAAGGCAAATTGTGATTTTAGCATAGGTGACTGGGTTTTAGTTAAGTTCCCAGTAGAAAGAAAGACTGCCTGCATAAAAAACAGAGTTTATATAAGAAAAATTATTTCTATTTCAGATGAAAATTTTGTTAGCTCTTTTTTACGAAAAAAGGAAAGTGATAAAGGCAAAACTGGTCCCGTTTACTATTATCCCAATACACCGGATGATGCAGAGTTTGATAAGAAACAGATCATCAAAAAATTACAATTATTTAAACAAAGACGTGGATTATACACATTCCAGAATGTGGATACCAACGACTTTCAATTAATTTAGGATTAAGCAGTTCCAGTATTAGTTTTATGTTTATAAATCTTCAAAAGAGTGTTTTTTAGTTTTCCTGTTGTATTTTTATAAGAGTTATAAATATTTTTGCAAGATCATTAAGTTTTTTAATAAAAACAAAATGTTATATTGAATTTTAATGGTATCACACGATGTATTTTTTTCTAAGTGTTTTTTTAAAAAAGCTATCATTTAACATTTTTTTTAAAATGCCATTATTTGGTTATGAAAAGCACACACCATGTTCGGACTTTTGTCTCACAGAAACTAATATTAAAATAAAAAGTAAAGCCGCAACATCTTCATAAAGTTGGCGGACTGTCCCTATACACCACGTTTTACGGTACCACAGTTTTACTAGTTCATCTGTATACCACAGTTATTTATGGCACACAATTTGAAATCAGTCCATTAAGTAGTTTTTCAGGCTGAATTTTTAAATATTTTACTAAGCCGCCATTCGGTTCCGCCATCTTAGATTCGTACCAAAATTTTACCAATTGATTCCTACATAATGCTTGATTTTTGTGCAAAATTTAAGATGAATTGGGTAAGTAGTTTTTTAGTAATACATACATACATACATTTTTAACATTTCACTAGGCCTCTACTTTGTTTTGCTATCTTGGATTTTTACCAATATGTTACCAGGTCATTCCTATATGACCCTTTGTTTTTGACTGATATCAATCGGGTAATATATATAGTTTTTTACCTATGCCACGAACAGACAAACCGACAGACCGAGGGAATTAGGAAAACATGTTTTTCTGCATCTAGGGACCCTGAAACGTAAAGGTCTGACAAAAACTCGGAGGGTGATTTTTTCAGGATTACAATACTTCCCTTTTACGAGGGAAGTAGAAACCTCATTTTCTTAAAGGGCGGTTTTACCTCAATAGGACTACACTGTATAGTGGAAAACATTGTGTTATAAACAAAGGTATATTATCAATTTAATGTGTTTTATTGTTTTTTAAGCGAACTGCGTGAAATAAAAGAAATTCGTTTGTAGAGGACTTTTCGATATCATTAGGGCATCATCAAAGGCTGTACAACGAACAACTGTTTTAAATTTGACGTGCTTCGCCATTTTCCGAAATATTGCATTGACATTTTTCAAATAAAATATGTAATTAACAAAAAAATCAATCAAAGATCTCCGTCAATAGCTTGTACAGGGTATCTCATTTTCGTTACTCTGGCGGAGTATCTGCCTTATTTTTAAATATAGAGGTTTGCGGTTGTCGCGACACTGGGCTACTTTTTACCATTTAAACAAGGCGCCACGCCAGCAGAATTTTCATAGCCCTCTTGGTTTTTGAAAATGTTGAGTTTTCAGGCACCTTTCGTATCCCCGATATCTGAATTGGCGAAAACTGATCCTTGTATGACTTTTTCCGTAGAATTCTATGCCGCTTTTAAAAGAAATATACGGGGTCAGGTCAAAAAGTTGTCGGACCATACTTTATTTTTTAAAAAGGGATACCCTGTATATCATTATTCAATTTATTAGAAATAATGTGGGCTTTCCGAAAATTTAAACATATACATATATATAAATGTTCCGTTCTGCTGTTAAATTTTACTATTTTGGTTTGAAAGGTTTCATAAAATATATTCTATTTCACTATTTAAAAAAATTATCATATTTTTGTCCCGATAACTCCCCTTAAGAATGATTTAACCCAAAACTTTTTTTTTAAAAAGACCGCGCCAACATTAATAGTTTTTCTCTCCAAAATTTCGACAACTTGATACTGATGCGGATTGCCGTATATCCTAGTATATTTTGTTTTGTTTGTTAAACTGGCCGAAAATTAAAAAAAATTGCTTAATCCGTAAAAATAATCAGATTTGCAAGGTTTTTGTCTCCTCCCAATGGCTCTAATTTTTCTGCGCAGAATGATCGTCTTTGCATCATATTTTCTTCAGTGTGGCCTTGGACAGAGTGAATCCTATAGTGGGAAATATTTATTTTTCCGTAATAGTGAGTTAATTTTTCGCCTTGATCTTCGAAAACACGGAGAACCATCCAATATTAATCTGAACTGAATTTATGTAATAGAGAAGAACATTTTGTAAAAAGTCTGAATAATGCATGCATTAAATAATTTTATTTTTATAAAATAACAGTATATCAGTCTTCTGGGGACTCAGGGATAGTTCTTTTTTCCTTTCAAGTGTTTTATTTACTCTCTTGAATTTCCCTTATAACGATCTTTCAGCAGTTGCTTGCAAAGCTTAAATAGAATGACTGGCATTTATGCTCAGTATATGGTAACCTTTTTACACCCTCGTAAAAGAGAAGTATTGTAATAAAAAAAAATCATCTTCCGTTTTTTTTTCAGATATTTACCTTTCTCCCTAGTCCCTAGATGCCGAAAAACACGTTTTCTCAGTCCGTCCATCTGTCTCTGTTTATTGGTCTGTCTGTATGGCTGTCTGTTCTCGGTATGGGTGGGCGATATTAGATTTTACCTATCGATAGGCGATAGCACGTCACCTATCGATATATTTTATTTAGCGATATATCGATATATAGATAAATAACTACTTACCCAATTGACTTCACATTTTGGCCAAAAATTGTTAGCCATTTAGAGATAAAATGGTAACATTTTGGTAAAAATCCGATATAGCTGCCTAATGAAGTTTTAAAAAAATGATTACTAAAAAAGTATCAAATTTACCTTAAGTTTTGCACTAAAATCAAGTACTACGTAAAAATGAAATGGTAAAATGTTTGTGAGATTCCAAGGTGGCGGAACAAAATAGCGGCTTAATAAAATATTAAAAAAATCAGCCTGAAACTTTACTTTAGTTACTTATTCGTTTGATTTCAGATTAGAAGAAGAATTAACTGTGATATAGAGATAAGTTGGTAAAATTGTGGTACGAATTCAAGATGGCGGAACAAAATGAAGCTCAAATAAATTCTTAGTATAGAAATATTTGATCAACAGTAAAATATATGGCACGAGCGGGGATAGAATCCGCAGAAAGGATATTTGGTATTTAAAATTGCTACTTACTGCTCGATTTTTTGCTGTAAATCGTCCAAGTTATCGTTTCTATGAAAGTATACTTTGCCTTTTAAGTATCCCTACAAAAATTATCTAGGCATGTGAGGTCGGGGCTATTTGCTGGCCACCGAATAGGGTCTTGCCTACAAACCATACCAATTATTTTCGAAATTGGTAACTACTTGGAGGTTGTAAGGTGGTGCACCTTGCCATATTATTCAAATATACTGATGAATGAGAAGCTACTTAAATAGTGCTCTATCTCGCTATTTAAGAAATTTAAATAGCGTTTTTCCATCAAAATACCCTTAAAAAATAATTGGTCCAATAATTTGCGCCCTTTCTTCTTTATTTCTTCGATTTTATGAGGATTCCATGTTGCCCAAAAATGTTTGTTATTTCTATTAAATATGCCGGCTGAGGTAAAGGTAGCTTCATTCGACCACAAAATCTTTTAGAAAAACTTACGTTCTCTTTCAATCTCCCCCGCATTTCCTCGCAGAATTGGAGTCGTTGAGTTAAATTGTTTTGGGTTAAATACTGCACTTGCCTAATTTGATGGTAATTATGCTTTTTTAGCACAGCATAAACTTTTTTCCAAGGTCTTTCTGTGAGTTGAGAAAATTCGGGTATTGATCTGCGTATGGATTTTTTAAAAATTAGTTTCTACGAAAAATTTGAGATTATATCAATATTTTTTACCTTAATAAAATATTTAATTCTTCATCTAAATTTGCTTTTTATACTCATCTTCTTCTGTGCAGTTGACATTTCATGGCTAGAGCGACTTAAATGTCATAATGGCCGAATCGCATCCACGGCTAACTAGACCTAATATGGTATGATGAATTTCTCATAAGGGGCAATTTTGAAGTTGAATAGCTCAAAAATTTCCATTCCAAGTATAAACAGATAGAGGAAAATGAGATTTCAAAAATTTTAAAATATACAGGGTGTTCTATTTAAAATAACGCAGTTGATGATGATTTCTAAATTTTCCTATCGTCACTTGTTTCTCATTTTACTGTAGTGCAAATACTCAGGAAAAACTTATCAACATTTTTTTGTATATTTTCAAACGAAGGCTTTTAGGAGGTGGCAAGGTGACAAGGAAAAACCCTGTACATTACATAACGTGAATCGATTAATTCAGCATTGTTGATTGCAGGATTTAACCAGATTTCCGTAAGTGCAATAATGGAGTATGTTTCGTTTAGAGTAGTACAAAAATATTTTTTAATTTAGTTTAAGGGCCCATGCCATTCTGACAAAACAACAAGACGTTATTTACAGTTGAATCTGTTCCAGACTCGGTGGTCGAAAATTTATCCATTTTATCAAATAGCAAAAATAAATGAAAAATGTCCCAGTTTTTATCTATATGGTGCTTAAATAATAGACTGCATAAAACTGACTAGCTGCACATGAAATAAACAATCTTTTAATTAACCATTTTAACGTATTATGGAAAAACCGTAAATAAAATAATTATATATTAATTGCAATTAGTTAATATATTAATTAGAATGGCAATAAAAAAATATTTGCAGTCGTCAATGTGCAGGTTGTGCTTCATTATGAAAATTAATTATTTCGATGTTTTTAATTGGCTTTTAACAGAATTTTTAATACCAGTATTGTATTTTTATTCATTTAGTCTTAAAATATTCTAGAATATAAGAAGATAACGTACTACAATCTTTCAAGTTACAGGAAATTTCTGAGTTTTGTATACAGGTTGTTAATTAAATAACACCATCCGCTTTTTTTTTTTTTTTCCTTAACGGTTCCAAACATTAAGGTAAACATTGATAGTTGTTAATTAGACGTAAAAGGCATTTTATCGTGCATTTTTCATTTTTAAATTTAAACAGCAACATTTATCGCGGTGTTGCCAAGCGTGATTTCGGTCTACTCAATGTGTATTTTAAGGCTATTGAAATTTAAAGGCAAAATAAAATTATATTTCAGAAAAGCAAGTAGGAGTGCTAATTATAAGTTGGAGGCTGCCGCGGACTGGTAACTTTGGCCGTGAAATTATCTTACGTAAAATGAGGTGTATGACTAACGATTGAGTGACCTGGAGAGAACCAATACTGAATTACAAACAAAACTACTTAAAAAAAACTTTGGACACTGAACACTTTTATTAAACCTTTCAATCCACACCGACCCGACAAATCCAACACATTCCCAGACTTTTAAGTTTCTAATTTAGGTCCTTCATTTTTTTAAATAACCAGACATGTACAAACTAGACTACCTTATCCAATTAGTACAATCTCGAACATTTACTAGTGAAATTTCTAATTGCATTATAATTGGGACTGGTACAGAGAATGAACGTGCGATAACCACAGTTTAATATTTAACTAAACTATCGGATTTGACAAGCTAAAAATCTCGGAACTTGTCAAATTTAACATTCCGGTAAACATTCTAAACTTTAATTGAGCTTTCTGCAACCGGCCGTAAGTATATAAGTAATCAACTTAACATAACATCATTTAAGATTGGGATCAAAGGTTTTTGTTGAATCCTAATCGTCTGTGTTTTATCCTAGACGATCTCCTAATCGTCCTATAACTGCAAATTTTCGACCACCGAGTCTGGAACAGATTCAACTGTAAACAACAAGACGTTATTTACAGTTGAATCTGTTCCAGACTCGGTGGTCGAAAATTTGCAGTTATAGGACGATTAGGAGATCGTCTAGGATAAAACTCTTTGACAGCGATGCCAGCAGGCCAACGATTAGGATTCAACAAAAACCTTTCAAAAGAGATTCTTTGATCCCAATCTTAAATGATGTTATGTTAAGTTGATTACTTATATACTTACGGCCGGTTGCAGAAAGCTCAATTAAAGTTTAGAATGTTTACCGGAATGTCAAATTTGACAGCGAGTTCCGAGATTTCTATAAGTAGCTTGTCAAATCCGATAGTTTAGTTAAATATTCTAAACAGCAATTAAGTTTTGTGCAACCGGCTCTTAGTCTTTTATATGGTCCTCTGTGGTTTCTGGATCGCACGTTCATTCTCTGTACCAGTCCCAATTATAATGCAATTAGAAATTTCACTAGTAAATGTTCGAGATTGTACTAATTGGATAAGGTAGTCTAGTTTGTACATGTCTGGTTATTTAAAAAAATGAAGGACCTAAATTAGAAACTTATTTACCCAAGGTGTCTGGGAATGTGTTGGATTTGTGGGTCCGGGTCGGTGTGGATTGAGGTAAGGTTTAGTCGCGATAAAAGTGTTCAGTGTCTGAAGTTTTTTTCCGAACTAAGTAGTTTTGTTTGTAATTCAGTATTGGTTCTCTCCAGGTCACTCAATCGTTAGTCATACACCTCATTTTACGTAAGATAATTTCACGGCCAAAGTTACCAGTCCGCGGCAGCCTCCAACTTATAATTAGCACTCCTACTTGCTTTTCTGAAATATAATTTTATTTTGCCTTTAAATTTCAATAGCCTTAAAATACACATTGAGTAGACCGAAATCACGCTACTGGCAACACCGCGATAAATGTTGCTGTTTAAATTTAAAAATGAAAAATGCACGATAAAATGCCTTTTACGTCTAATTAACAACTATCAATGTTTACCTTAATGTTTGGAACCGTTAAGGAAAAAAACAAAAAAAAAGCGGATGGTGTTATTTAATTAACAACCTGTATACAAAACTAGAAATTATCCTGTAACTTGAATCTAGATATTGTAGTACGTTATCTTCTTATATTCTAGAATATTTTAAGACTAAATGAATAAAAATACAATACTGGTATTAAAAATTCTGTTAAAAGCCAATTAAAAACATCGAAATAATTAATTTTTATAATGAAGCACAACCTGCACATTGACGACTGCAAATATTTTTTTATTGCCATTTTAATTAATATATTAACTAATTGCAATTAATATATAATTATTTTATTTACGGTTTTTCCATAATACGTTAAAATGGTTAATTAAAAGATTGTTTATTTCATGTGCAGCTAGTCAGTTTTATGCAGTCTATTATTTAAGCACCATATAGATAAAAACTGGAACATTTTTCATTTATTTTTGCTATTTGATAAAATGGATAATATAGATCTTGCATCTGTTTTTGCCGACTTAAAATGTCATTTTAAAGCCACTTAATACTTTTACGAATTATTACCTAAAATCATATTCTTATAACAATGTTATAATCCATTAAAGCTTAAATAAAAACCACTCAGGCACGTCGGAATTATCGAAACCCGTGTTTTGTCTACTTTTGTAGAAAAATGACATTTTTGACTTGACCGGTTTGTACAAAAACTACAAACGATTCAATTTTCAAACTGAAATGCAGCTTTCCGCCGTTCTATTCAAGCATGTAGCCAGGGGGGTTCTGGGGTCCGGACATCCCCGAGACTTTAAAAATATGTTGGTATAGGCATGCTTCTTACTAATTTTCCTAAGGTTTGACCGTTTGGACCCCCGTCCCGAACTGAATTTCTGGCTACGAGCCTGGTTCTATTCGACAGAAACACTTAAAATGTGGTAACTTTATTATTATTAGTGAATGTAATGCAGTTCTTGTTTTTTGTAGGTTATATATTGTTGTTAACAATAAAAGGCACCACTATTTTATTATACTTACTTCATAACAGCAACTTTTAACAAAATATGTCATCTAAATTATTTTAGTTTGTGACTTTCTTCATCTTTAGGGGGGGGGTATAAAATTTAATTTCGACTCCCCTAGTGACTAAATACTTCGATGCCTCTGACCGCTCGTGCCAAAACAACGCCTGTGTATCGTAGCTGGATGTGACGTCACGAGGCAAGGTTCTAAGGAACCTAATGTCTCGTTTACATGTTTTAGTGTATACCTGTAGCATTTAGGACATTAATGGATTTAACGGCTGTTTACGTCTTGAAAATGCCATCTAAGTTGTTCTTTTTGTTATATTATATCCTCAGCGACTTAAATAATATACAAAATCGATACTAGTGTACCGCTGATACTGGATTAACGTTATCGATGTGAATAAATCCCAATGGGATGTGATTTGTAAATATTAAATTAAATTTTATTTTTTTTTGTCGTTTTTGATTTTCATAGGTGTTATGCTTCTGTTGTATTAAGGACCTTTTTTTAGTAGCTAAATAATGTAATTGGCCCCCCCCGCCTCCGACCTGAAAGGAATTCTAAATACGCTATTGTTTCACCCAGTCACAGACGCACACTGGTCCATTTGACCGAAAACATGGCATTTATTATATTACAAAAAACCATTGACTGAAAAGTCATTTATTTTATGTATTTGATCCAAAAACATTTTTACACGTGACAAATTATGAGATAGAGCTAATAATTAGGCTAAACAGTACACAGGGTGAGGTATTTAAGTGTTTCAATAAAAAATAAATTCATTATGTTTCTAAAAATAATGTTTTAAACAAATTTCTATCATTTTTGTGATATTATATAGTTAATAAATTCAAAATGGCGACATTAATGAAAAGTTGAAGATGATATATTTAGATTTTATTATACCTACATATTAAAAGTGAAACAAAAAAAAATAGGTTTTAATTATTAAAACCATAAAACCATTTTTCAAACATGTAAATAAAGTAACATGAAAATTGTAAAATTATGGGGAACTGAAGTATAAGTAGTATCGACCTATTAACTTATATACATATTACAGGCTTTAACAAAGCTTAATTAATAATGAAACTGAATTATAAACTAAATATATACAGGGTATTAGTAGAATGAATAATGCTAAACAAGAATTATAAAAAATTATCTAATATTTTACTAATTTACTACTTCACTTCACTACGCTACGTTAAGTAATAAAAATTAAACAGCAGTAACCACTGTTTAACTTATATTAATTACGAGTTGATATAATTTTTATTATCAGAACTAGTTAAAAAATCTAGACCCCAAACTAACCTAATTGAAAATTAATATTAGTACAATAATAAAATTATATTTCACTCATCATCACTCTCCGAGACGACGAATCTTGCTGAAAAATTAAATTATGATCTTTGCTGTATCTAACTCGCAGATTTAGTAAGGTTTATTGCTTCAAGAGAAAGATTAGCATTTTTTAGAGGTAATTTTCTAAAATTAGATATTAATGGATCCGAAAAAAACAAGGAGGCGATTAAAAGTATCTCTTAAGTTATTCTTTCTGATGTTTTTCTCGAGAAATTAAGGCGAACTTCTTAATATTCGCTTCTTCGCCTCTTGTGCTTCTTCAGAAAGCAACCCAAGAGGAAGAATAAAAGAATCGATAATTTCAGATCCGTGGATGAATATTTCGTGAATTGATGTAGGCATCGGATACCGGATATATCAGTAAATGAAGAAAAATAATTTAGCGTTTCCTAATGCAAATGAGTTAAATTTTTCGTTTGGTACCCAGAAGATAAAGTTTGCAATATTGTATATTAATTTTGACGATCATCAATTTTTAGAATTTGGGTGACAATTTTTGCATTTGAAAAAATTTATTCGTATTTCGTATTTCCGTCGTTGGTTTTGGCTATCCACAATTAACCCTAGTTTAGAATGTAGTTAATTCTTGAATGCGCATCTTTGATTCTGCTACCTTTAACTTATCTTCTTCGCTTCTGGCTTGCCACTTTTGGAGTTTCAAATCTGTAAGCTAAATGTATAAAACACCAAAAAAGGTATCCAGGTATGCAACGAAGATAAACCGAATTTTAAACAAGCATCGTTTAATAAAGGTCTTTTTAAAAAAGTCCGTCAATATTATTAAAAACTTTGGATGAAGTGCCACAACCAACTTAACCTTCAATCATTGTGAAGCAGAGCTAGTACACCTCAACAAAGTTATCTACCCACAAATTCATTTAAGCGGAGCAAGATTAGATACTTGATAATCTAAATTACACTTTTCTGCAAAATTAATTCAGTTGTTTCATAAGCAAATTCAGGTGTTTTATAGGCCGTCAATATCGTGTTGACGAAGGTCTAGAAGTTCTGCCACACAATAATATCTG
>JAUTXW010003712.1:0-62357 GCA_030620095.1 Kuschelorhynchus macadamiae | reverse complement strand
GGAAAAATTAGCAACAAGGGCATTAAATTTAGATCAGAAATCACATAAAAAATTAAGAACATTAATTTTTTATTATTTTTTATTAAAAAATTTATAAAAAAATACACTTCTTTGACAATTGACAGTTATTATCCACATATTACATAGTTATTTTGACAATTTGGTTAAATGACCGCTATGGCTTAATTTTCTTTGTAGTATTCCTTATATTGGTTAAACAATCTGTCAACTTCCGAAACTTTACCAGAAACGTCTGAAGGGCTGTTGCCTTCTTCTGAAGTGCTGCCTTCTTGGTAGCATAAGTGACATAAAAATCTATGTGGTCTGGAATATGCATTTGATGATGTTTTGGAATGCATTCCTTATGAAATATCTTCGAGCATTCGTCACAAACCAAGCGGTATTGAACTTTAGTGCATTGTTTGCGAACTGTACAAGAGTTTGTGTGCTGTTTCTGATCAGCTGCTTTTTTATTAAACAGTGCGCGGGTTACTGCCTTAACATTTTGATTAACATATAAATCAATGTTCGAACAAGATGGATTATTTTCTTTTAACGGGTCTTGGTTTTTCTTAGTTTTGTTGGTTACTTCGTTTTGTTTTTCCGAATTCTTTTTTTTCATGGCGCTTTTTTTTCGTTCCGCCTTTTCTTCTTCCAACTTTCTCTTTTTCTCATTTTTTCCTTTAAACAGGTTTTTATATTTTTCTGAAGTTATTTCTTTAGGCTTTACGTTCTGGTGTTTTAGGCATTACTAAGTTCTTTTTTTGTTGTTTTGTTTCTCATCGTTATTTTGATTGTCATTGTTATTTTCTACTTCAACAGCCATGTCTACGGTTAAATTTACTTGGTCATTGTTGCTGTATATTAAATTTTGGGTGCCAATTAGCTGTTGACTTTCATCTTTACCATATACTGTCTCATTTAAAGTTTGTTCTGCGATTTGATTTATATGTCTCTGAAGTCCATAACTTCATCCCGTAAAAATGACTCTTCTGGATTAACTTCAGATGTTTCTCGCAAGTTGGATCTAATTGGATGTTTAAAAGCCTGCCAAACCTTATACTTTTTTCTCATTTTTATCATTTTCTCTAATTAACCAACTAATTGGATGTAGTTGGATGTTTAAAAGCCTGCCAAACCTTATACAGTAGAAAAGTGTCTTCATTTTCTTCAGTTATCACGTCAGGATTTGTACTACCAAAATTATTGATTTTTTCTTCATCAACAATGGCAGAAAAATCTGTATAAGATTAAGTGGGAAATGCGGAAACTTCTCCAGCTTCTTCGGGCTTAGGGGCAACCGAAGGTTGACATTTTACAAGACATTTTGAAAAGTCGATGTTGTCAGCTACAAAGGGGAAAAGTCCACATATTCTGAAATCATTTATCAGTGTGTCTGGATTTATAGCTGTTGTCACAACATTTTCTAGAATACAGGCAAAGTTTATTTTAGTTACTACTTCATTAACATGCTCATTGCACCACTTAATTGGGCGAAAAACCGAAACATCTGCGGGTTGTAGAATTCGTGTTGCATTTGGGTATAATGAGTTCTATTCTAAGTTCAAAACAAAGTTTGCTAACCTCATCGGTCAGATGTGTTTTATGGCCGTCTAAAAAAAATATTACTGGCAATTCGATGTTTTCTTTGATCAGGTACGGGTGAAATATATTGGCAACAAATTCAAAAAATACTTGTGACGGCATCCAACCATTCTCACTCTTTGCTATTCCCAACTCCGCTGGAACACTTGATACAATTTTTTTAGGTATTCGTTGATACCCACAAATTATCACAGGAGGACAAATTTGTCCATTTGCTGAAAACGTAAACATGACGGTTATAATTTCCTCTGAGCCACCCTGTTCTACAGCATAAACATTCATTTCCCCTTTACCTGTGTGTGCCTGTCGTCCTTTAACTGTCCTTCTCCAAGAACTGTGCGGGTTACCCTACATTTTTCTATAAATAATATTCATGTGGGTGTACGCTGGGACGATAGTGTATATGATAATTATCATCTACTTAACGGTGAATTAGCCTCTTGTCACTACAAACAACACTGCCAAATTTCAACAAAATCGACAAGAGGGATTATGAGTTATTAACAAAAAAACCTATTAAAAACTTTGACACCCAGTGTCTTAAAGAAAAAAGTCTTTGAGAAAAATATTTACAAGAACCATTACTGCAAAATTCAATTTGATGCGACTGGCGGTATTATCAAAAAGATCCAATACCCGGACGGCGCAACATCTAACTTGATATGTTTATAACATAGTAGTTAAGAATCCGACTATACAGAAGCAGTATTGTGTAGGATCTATGTTAATAAATATGAATAATAACATTTTTATCAGCACTTGGCTAAATTTTTGGATTAAAGATGCGCAGTGCTTTTCGTCTGAATTTGTTACCGACATGTCACTTGCTGTGAATTATATATTATTTAAAATTTGCATATCCAATACCGAATGAGGAACCCAAAATCCTTGTAAGTCCTAACAAATACTACTGCAACGAATTGTGGTACGATCATTGTGAAGCAATCAATTCAAAATGGATTTGCCTTGGCGCAATTGCTAACAGTTGTTCCTTGACCAAAAATTTTCAGTACGCCACTGTTAAAAATAACTATCAAGTGCAAACATTGACCAATAAAAACTCTCTGCTTCTCTGTACCAAAACCTAAGAAACAATTTACGAAAATTGTTTCCAGTTTCAAAAAATTATTCTTCAAGGTTATATACAGAGCCAATGTGATGTTATTATAAATCAACACAAGTACTCTCTGGCTATAAATAATGTATCAATAAATCTACCAGAGATCATAAAAATCAAAAATACAAATTAATAACTCAATCTGCAAATCAGGCATCTAGAGAATCCGAAAAAAATCCAAGAAAATATTATTGAACCCATATATTTTCAGAATCCTGTTCCTCAACAAAAAACACATGTTGTTTTTATGATTGCATCCATAGTATTTATATGCATATTATTACTATTTATATATCTGTGGCAAAGGCAAGGAAGCAAAAGGACAATCCCTTTGAAGTCTCTGCAAGAAGTCATCAACGAGAACTTTGAAAAAACTACCGGCAGAGGAAAAATATCCTTGAACCAATCCCGACTTACATCGAATACTGCAATTATTTAGTGCCAAAGCTTGATTGCTGTTCGTATTTTGGTTCATTAGTTGCGGTCCTTTTATTTTAGATGCGACCTACTTTGGACCCACTATTTTGGCGCTAGTTGTACTCGTCCTTCAACTAGTTGACTAGTTTTAAGTAAAAAGGCACAGATGCTGGGTGACAGAGTCGGATTTTGATTTCAATTTGTTACAGCAGCACTGATTTACGGAGATAGTATTGTATTTGCATTATTGTTGTTATTGAACGTTGTGTTAATAGAATTGTGCAAAAATTTGTTAAGAAACCATTTAGGATAGGAATTACTCAATAGAATGTTATAATTTTTTTATATTGCCTCTTATATTTGTGAAAAATGCCTACACTAACATCCATAATATAAGTTCTGTTTTATTATATATAAAGAAAGATTGAAAAAGAAAACAATAAATTTCCGAAACCTCCGAAATGTGTATATATAAATACCTAAATAGTTTGTTAAACCTCGCTTTCTGCGATTTTTATGTAAACTTTCGATATCATAAAAATTCAACTTTTCATAGTGTCATATGTGTTATTTAAAGCTTTGGACACATGCTCAAATTGTATTTTCGTAAAATTAATATTCTGATTATTTACTAATTCACCTATTTTTACAACATTACTGTATAAATTATCTAACGTATAATTAAGTTTAGTTATGTTAAATGGTATATATATGTAGTAGGATTAATGACTTATTACTAAAGATGACGAGATATCTTCCATCCATTCTTTGGGAGTTTGTGTGCCTGAAGTGCTTGGCATGGGTTCAATATGCTCGATATGGTCGGGATCGGTAGGCTGAAAAGAAAGAGATTTTTTTTAAGTCTCTTGATCGTTCTAATTTGTGCTGTTACTGGTTTTTTCTTAGATATACCTGTCACTTTGCTTTGACCAATTTTAGTAACTTTTGTGGGTATATACTTGGGGTTCATTTTGTAGAGTATTTTTTCGGTACACCGTTTGGTCTAATTAAATTTCTGGAGGTTGCTCAGTATTCTTATTTTGTTTTAGGGTATTTTCGGATTGTCTTTGGTAGGCAGTTTTATAGACTTTTTCGTGAAATGCTGTGAATTCCATTTTAGGTTTTTCATTATACTGTTCGAAAATAGTTAGGAAATTATTTAAATTCAGCTCGTTTAAGTAAGGACCATAGGTGAAAAATATTGTCTTAGTTTATTTAATATCGAATTGCGTTTTTATCTAGTAGATAATGGCTTGGGCATATTTATCTACTATACTATACTATATCTAGTATATAATAGGCTTGGGCATATTTAGAGAATGAGTCTTTAATGGTGGGAAATTGGCAGTTAGAAAACTGACTAATATCTAAATAAAACGTTTTTAATGGTTTTTCTGAAAGTAAGGGACCTTTGTACGGGTGCTTTTCATACTTATTTTGCAAGCATATTTCGCAGGAATTTATGTAACTAGTAATGGAGTCTCTTAATTTTGGCCAGTAATGTTTTTGTTTTTTATATGAGTATACGTTTCTGTGATCCCGTTGTGCTTATTTTGATGATAATTAGCAATTATTTCCTTTTGTTGCATAGCGTTTATTAAGTCAATTAGGTAGGAGTTTGAAAATATAAGTTTTACGCTTGGCTCTAAATTTTCTCAAACTATTCGTTGAAATTCCACTTCTTATTCTTGATTAGGTATGTAAATGGTAAATGAAACATTGGGTTCTATTATATCCCTTATAACTTTTAAAATATGTTCTTGTTGGTCAGGCTTAGATATTTTAACGAAATGGTGATTCTTTTTAAAGGGTTTTGAATGTGTTTGTATTCTTCGCCGTAGTCGTTGGTTAGATGCATAATTTACGGGTAATTCTGATATAGGAAGGTATTTTCCAAGAGTATCATTATTTGAATGAACAGTAGTGTTGGAATATGCATCATTTGCATTTGGGTTTGCGGGAGGATTAGGATAATTCTCAGGTAGTTCTTCTGAAGGGTTTTCATAATCTTGATTTAATACAAAATCGACTAGGTCAAAATCGGTGAGATTGGCTACATTGTCGTCTGCGTTAGGGGCATTCGTTTGTGCGTCGTTTGTTTCGTGTACATTAAGGTTAATGCGTGAGAGGGCGTTGGCTACAAAATGTTCCCTTCTTCTTTTGTACTTTATTTCGTAAGTAAACTCATTTTTAATTTCCCTCCAGTTAGGCGGGAGTTGGGATCTTTGATTTTGAAAAACCATACTAATGGGTTTTGGTCGGTTTGTATAATGAATTTTTGGCCATATAAATAGGGTCGGAAGTGATTAGCCGAATATGGCTAAAAGTTCTTTCTTTATAGCAGAGTAGTTTTTTTCTGCGAAATTAAGAGTTCGAAAGTAATATGTAATAGGATGTTATATAGCTATATTAGAAGCATATGTTGTAAGCTTGAAAGGTTTAGTGAAATCGGGGTATCCGAAATAAACTATTTGCATTTTAAAAATGCATTTTTTTATTCTTGATTACCAATGTTTATTTCCCTTCCTTTTCGTAGGCATTTAGTTATATGAAAAGTTATTTTTTAAAAGTTTTTAATAAATCTCCGATAATATGCTACTAATCCCAAAACGGCCTTGATTTCTTTAAGTTTTGTGAATGTGATAACGTTGAAGGGCTTCTATTTTAGTAGGTTAGGTTTGATACAGTGTTTGTATGTTGTGTTTTCTAAGAATTCTTCCGATTCTGAGCTGTGCCCTTAAGCTTTCTATATAGTGCGATTTGTATAGACTTTAAAGCACCAGATATTATATTAAGTTCGTTTTTTCTCGTCTGTGTTTCAGTTTATCGCACGGATTGATTGATTAGAACGTTGGCTACTGCTTGAATTTGTGCTGGGTGATGATGTGATCTCGCAGTTAAATATCTGTTGATTTTCTATACACAGTGTATTCAAAATATTCGTTATGCAGTTTTGTGATCAGAAGATTTAAAAATGGACGTTTGTTATTTTTCCTCTAAGTAAATTGTATTCTGGGATGTATCGAATCTACGCAAATTAGAAAGCTTTCAAGGTCTGTATGACCATGTCATATAATAAATATTTAAAACTATTTTTTGGGTTTTTCGCCAATGGTGTTTTAATTCACGAATCCGCCACTACAATGTCGTAATTATATAGTAAATATGTCATCTACATAACGAATTCATAATCTGGGCTTCTCGTTTGCTTTCTCAAGAGCTTCTTCCTCGAAGTATATCATAAATAAATTTGCAACTACTGGTGATAGCGAGAACTCCATCGGAGCATCATCTTTTTCTTTACACATTTGCCCGTCAAATGCAAAACAAGTATTTTTAAGGCAATGCCAATGATTATTTGTGCCCCGTTCTTTGCAATAAGAACGAAAAATTCCAAAAAATCTTTAATCTGAAACAAAGCTTAAAACTGTAATTACAGTTTGTAAATTACAATAAATGCGTAACCGAAAACATATGAATGATAGCATTTTGAAAAACAAAAATAGAAATAACCAAAACTAACCTAAATTTTAAAAAAGGATTTTTAACTAAATGAGGTTCCACAGGCGTTCACCCTACTGTTTTTGACATCGAATAAAGCAACGCTATAACCGCTTTCAACTCAAAAATGTCTGTTGGCCTTGCTGATTGGTTGTTTGGATTAAGATTGACATTGCTATGTAGATATTTGTATTATCAACAATGCCTTGCAACATATCATTGGTGAAAAAAAGATTCCAGATCTCTGCGGCAGATGTTAAACATTAACTCCAGTGAGAAACTTAATAGTATTTACAGCGCTTGTCCTCACCTGACGATTTCCTGGATGCTTTCTCCACTTGGTCTTGTCATCTTTTCCAATATAACATGGAACTTTTGTCCAATATTTCATTTGGAAGATCCAAAGCTTCATCTGGGTTATCAATATCTTGCTCATCATCGGTGTTGTGATCTTGAATCTCTTCATTATCGTCCTGCAAACTCGCGTCGTCTTCACATGCCGCGTCATATGTATGCTACAAGTTTATGGTGTTTCCAGAATTTTTAGGGTTTTTTAAGCAGAACGGCGCGAGGTTTAGAGAAAATTAAAACAAAAATAATCTTTGCGGGTTGATAAATTTTCGATTAACTTTTTATATTTCTTTGGAAATTTTATCAATGACCTTGGACATTTCAATCGAAATTTCCCCCGACTTAGTTTTTCAGAAAATAATGTCATAATATCACCATTTATGTCATTTATTTTCGGTTGCGATATATTTTTTAATATATGGCAATAACATCGATTTATATTAAGAAATACAGGGTGTTACTTGATGTTATGTCCTAACTTTAAGGGCACATTCCGAGACCAATATTTGATAAAAAAGTTCATATAAACATGTATCTGAAAATGTCTGGTTTTTAAGATACTGAGTGTTAAATTTTTTTTTTTGTTCAAATAAATGTGTGTCTTAAAATGTCTGGTTTTTAAGATACTGAGTCAAATTATTTTTTTAAATCGGTTTTTTATCAATATCATAAAGATCCTTTGATCGATATCATTAAAATCTGGCAGTGTTATTTGTAATGATTAGGAGCTAATGTAGCCCTATTTAGATGGTAATTATTAAATCCAGTGGCGCCCGGGGGTGTATCCTCTCGAATATTATTGACAAAAAAATATACGGCACTGATTTTTTTTTTATTTTGATAACTTTTTCGAATTAAGCAACTAAAAGCTAAACATTTTTGCCTCTTGATTTTTTTCACATCTTACTTCGTTTTGGAGAAAATAAAATAAAACCAACTTAATTGCATCTCCCTTGATATCACCACATAAAATCTAGTAAATATTTTTGCATATTAATGGTTATTCTTAAATAATTTTTTAAGTCGAAAAATTCCTATAAGCGTGTATCCTAAAATGCCTGATTTTCAAGATATATGTAGAGGGTGTTAAAGCTTTTTTTTTCTCTTTTAAGCAAAATGTTCAATATTTATTTGATTTTTGGAAGTATTAATACGGTATAGAAGCACACAAAAAATCAATTAACCACTGGCGTAGCAGTCACTATACTTACAAAATCTTAGCAAAACTACTACGCCACTGGTTTACGAAAAACTTTATAAATTTGTTTTATCTTCTCATGACTCTTCTGTATCATCTATCCATCAATAATTTTACTTCTTAGTTGCTCTAATGTTTTAGTTGGTGTACTATAAACTAGCGTTTTCAGGTGCCCCCACAAATAGAAATCTAGGCTGAATTGTGGTCCTCCATGACCTATCCAATGATTTTGGTTGGCACTATCTAAATACTCACGATCCAATATGCTAAAGTGGGCTGGACCACCATATCGCATAAACCAATGTTGTAGCCGTAACTGAAGAGGAACATCTTCAAGAAGTAAAGGCAAATCATTTTGAAGAAAATTACTATAACAGTTAAATGGTCCAATTAAATAGTCGCCTATGATACCGATCCAAACGTTGAGTGAAAACTGTTCCTGAAAATGTGCCTCTCTAATGGCATGAGGGTTTTCTTGAGCAAAGTTATGATTGCTGTGATAATTATTTATGTCATTTATGAAAAAATTCGCTTCGTCCGCAAACATAATGTTGGAATCATCACTTTTTGGGGATACCACCTACAAAATTCCATACGCGGTTCAACATCTCTTGGCAGAAGTACCTGTACCCGTTATATCTGGTAACGATACATTAACGAATCCCTTAAAATTTCCCATATAATTCTGTAGCAAATATTAATTCCCTACCAATTCTTCGCGTACTAGTATTTTCTGCGATGACACGCAGGACAGCCTCCTCAACTTCCGGGGTTCAAATTGTACCAGGTCTTCCCTCGGATGTTTTAGGTTTGAAACTTTCAAACGACGATGAATGTTTATAAATATTCTTCTGTCTGGAAGAGCACGATCAGGACACCTTTCTTGATAGAGTCTCCATGCCCTACAGAAATGCATTTGTGTCATCAACAAATTAAAATAATTTATCATTATTTTTTACTACCACAATTTATCAAACAAAAAATAATTGAAAGAAAAAGTGAAAACAAGTCAAAAACATTGTTTATAACAACAAAACAACAGCCACTAGCAACGAGCAAAGTTAACTTTGTTTTTTTTTTCTTTACAATAATAATTATTCGAGATACTGACTATGAATCTAAACGGTTTTTTTCTCGAAAACGAATCAAGATGGGAAAAAAGTTAGAAGATAAAGGAGTTTTATTTTAATTTGCTTGATCCGAAATAAGTATCTAGATGAGTAAAAAGTCACTAGCGTAGGGTAAACCATATAGTCGTTGGACACTTAAGACAAATTAGAAAGAAAAATTAGCAACAAGGGCATTAAATTTAGATCAGAAATCACATAAAAAGGTCAGTCCATAGCAAAAACTATGTATTTTTAATTGCTGTTCTTACTTTTAGCGAAATAAAGAACATTAATTTTCTATTAATTTTTAATAAAAAGTTTATAAAAAAATACACTTATTGGACAATTTTTCCTTATATTGGCTAAACAATCTGTCAACTTCCGAATCTTTACCAAAAACGTCTGAAGTGCTGTTGCCTTCTTCTGAAGTGCTACCTTCTCTGTAGCATAAGTGACATAAAAATCTATGTGGTCTGGAATATGCATTTGATGATGTTTTAAAATGCATTCCTTATGAAATATCTTCGAGCATTCGTCACAAACCAAGCTGTATTGAACTTTAGTGCATTATTTGCGAACTGTACAAGAATTTGTGTGCTGTTTCTGATCAGCTGCTTTTTTATTTAACAGTGCGCGGGTTACTGCCTTAACATTTTGATTATAATATAAATCAATTTTCCAACAAGATGGATTATTTTCTTTACCGCGTCATAACTTTTTTCTCATTTTTATCATTTTCTCTAATTAACCAACTAATTGGATGTTTAAAAGCCTGCCAAACCTCATACAGCCAAAATTGTTGATTTTTTCTTCATCAACAATAGCAGAAAAATCTTTATAAGATAAAGTGGGAAATGCGGAAACTTCTCCAGCTTCTTCGGGCTTAGGGGCAACCGAAGGTTGACATTTTCCAACAAGACATTTTGAAAAGTCGATGTTGTCAGCTACAAAGGGGAAAAGTCATATTCTAAAATCATTTATCAGTGTGTCTGGATTTATAGCTGTAGTCACAACATTTTCTAGAATACAGGCAAAGTTTTTTTAGTTACTACTTCATTAACATGCTCATTGCACCACTTAATTACTTAATTGGGCGAAAAACTGAAACATCTGCGGGTTGTAGAATTCGTGCTGCATTTGGGTATAATGAGTTCTATTCTAAGTTCAGAACAAAGTTTGCTAACCTCATAGGTCAGATGTGTTTTATGGCCGTCTAAAAAAAATATTACTGGCAATTCGATGTTTTCTTTGATCAAGTACGGGTGAAATATATTGGCAACAAATTCAAAAAATACTTCTGACGTCATCCAACCATTCTCACTCTTTGCTATTCCCAACTCCGCTCGAACACTTGATACAATTTTTTCAGGTATTCGATTTTTCGGATATGATACCCATAAATTATCACAGGAGGACAAGTTTTTCCATTGGCTGAAAACGTAAACATGACGGTTATAATTTCCTCTGAGCCACCCTGTTCTACAGCATAAACATTTATTTCCCCTTTACCTGTGTGTGACTGTCGTCCATTAACTGTCCTTGTCCAATAACTGTGCGGGTTACCCTACATTTTTTTATAAATAATATTCATGTAGGTGTACGCCGGGACGCCAGTGTATATGATAATTATCATCTAGTTAACGGTGAATTAGCCTCTTGTCACTAAAAACAACACTGCCAAATTTCAACAAAATCGACAAGAGGGATTATGAGTTATTAATAAAAAACCTATTAAAAACTTTGACACCCAGTGTCTTAAAGAAAAAACTCTTTGAGAAAAATATTTACAAGAACCATTACTGCAAAATTCAATTTGATGCGACTGGCGGTATTATCAAAAAGATCCAATACTCGGACGGCGCAACATCTAACTTGATATGTTTATAACATAGTTGTTAAGAATCCGACTATACAGAAGCAGTATTGTGTAGGATCTATGTTAATAAATATGAATAATAACATTTTTATCAGCACTTGGCTAAATTTTTGGATTAAAGATGGGCAGTGCTTTTGGTCTGAATTTGTTACCGACATGTCACTTGCTGTGAATTATATATTATTTAAAATTTGCATATCCAATACCGAATGAGGAACCCAAAATCCTTGTAAGTCCTAACAAATACTACTGCAACGAATTGTGGTACGATCATTGTGAAGCAATCAATTCAAAATGGATTTGCCTTGGCGCAATTGCTAACAGTTGTTCCTTGACCAAAAATTTTCAGTACGCCACTGTTAAAAATTACTATCAAGTGCAAACATTGACCAATAAAAACTCTCTGCTTCTCTGTACCAAAACCTAAGAAACAATTTACGAAAATTGTTTCCAGTTTCAAAAAATTATTCTTCAAGGTTATATACAGAGCCAATGTGATGTTATTATAAATCAACACAAGTACTCTCTGGCTATAAATAATGTATCAATAAATCTACCAGAGATCATAAAAATTAAAAATACAAATTAATAACTCAATCTGCAAATCACGCATCTAGAGAATCCGAAAAAAATCCAAGAAAACATTATTGAACCCATATATTTTCAGAATCCTGTTCCTCAACAAAAAACACATGTTGTTTTTATATTATTATTTATATGCATATTATATATATATATCTGTGGCAAAGGCAAGGAAGCAAAAGGACAATCCCTTTGAAGTCTCTGCAACAAGTCATCAACGAGGACTTTGAAAAAACTAACGGCAGAGGAAAAATATCCTTGAACCAATCCTGACTTACATCGAATACTGCAATTATTTAGTGCCAAAGCTTGATTGCTGTTCGTATTTTTGTTCATTACTTGCGGTCCTTTTATTTTAGATGCGACCTACTTTGGAGCCACTATTTTGGCGCTAGTTGTACTCGTCTTTTAACTAGTTGACTGTACTGATGAAGCTAATAATACACAAATAGCATGTTTGTTGATTTTTAGGTAAAAAGGTGCTGGGTGACAGAGTCGGATTTTGATTTCAATTTGTTACAGGAGCACTGATTTATGGAGAGAGTATTGTAGTTGCATTATTGTTGATATTGAACGTTGTGTTAATAGAATTGTGCAAAAATTTGTTGATAAACCATTTAGGATAGGAATTACTTAATAGAATGTTATAATTTTTTTATATTGCCTCTTATATTTGTAAAAAATGCCTACACTAATATCCATAATATAAGTTCTGTTTTATATTGTAGCCTTGAAAAAGGAAACAATAAATTTCCGAAACCTCCGAAATGTGTATATATAAATACCTAAATAGTTTGTTAAACCTCGCTTTCTGCGATTTTTATGTAAATTTCCGATATCATAAAAATTCAACTTTTCATAGTGTCATATGTGTTATTTAAAGCTTTGGACACATACTCAAATTGTATTTTCGTAAAATTAATATTCTGATTATTTACTAATTAACCTATTTTTACAACATTACTGTATAAATTATCTAACGTATAATTAAGTTTAGTTATGTTAAATGGTATATATGTAGTAGGATTAATGACTTATTACTAAAGATGACGAGATATCTTCCATCCATTCTTTGTGAGTTTGTCTGCCTGAAGTGCTTGGCAGGTATGCTCGATGTCACTTTTTTTTAAGCTCTTGATCGACCATTCTTATTTTGTGGGTATATACTTGGGGTTCATTTTGTAGAGTATTTTTTCGGTACACCGTTTGGTCTAATTAAATTTCTGGAGGTTGCTCAGTATTCTTATTTTGTTTTAGGGTATTTTCGGATTGTCTTTGGTAGGCAGTTTTATAGACTTTTTCGTGAAATGCTGTGAATTCCATTTTAGGTTTTTCATTATACTGTTCGAAAATAAGAAATTATTTAAATTCAGCTCGTTTAAGTAAGGACCATAGGTGAAAAATAGTGTCTTAGTTTATTTAATATCGAATTGCGTTTTTATCTAGTAGATAATGGCTTGGGCATATTTATCTACTATACTATACTATATCTAGTATATAATAGGCTTGGGCATATTTAGAGAATGAGTCTTTAATGGTGGGAAATTGGCAGTTAGAAAATTGACAAATATCTAAATAAAACGTTTTTAATGGTTTTTCTGAAAGTAAGGGACCTTTGTACGCAATTTTGTACGGGTGCTTTTCATACTTATTTTGCAAGCATATTTCGCAGGAATTTATGTAACTAGTAATGGAGTCTCTTAATTTTGGCCAGTAATGTTTTTGTTTTTTATATGAGTATACGTTTCTGTGATCCCGTTGTGCTTATTTTGATGATAATTAGCAATTATTTCCTTTTGTTGCATAGCGTTTATTAAGTCAATTAGGTAGGAGTTTGAAAATATAAGTTTTACGCTTGGCTCTAAATTTTCTCAAACTATTCGTTGAAATTCCACTTCTTATTCTTGATTAGGTATGTAAATGGTAAATGAAACATTGGGTTCTATTATATCCCTTATAACTTTTAAAATATGTTCTTGTTGGTCAGGCTTAGATATTTTAACGAAATGGTGATTCTTTTTAAAGGGTTTTGAATGTGTTTGTATTCTTCGCCGTAGTCGTTGTTTAGATGCATAATTTACGGGTAATTCTGATATAGGAAGGTATTTTCCAAGAGTATCATTATTTGAATGAACAGTAGTGTTGGAATATGCATCATTTGCATTTGGGTTTGCGGGAGGATTAGGATAATTCTCAGGTAGTTCTTCTGAAGGGTTTTCATAATCTTGATTTAATACAAAATCGACTAGGTCAAAATCGGTGAGATTGGCTACATTGTCGTCTGCGTTAGGGGCATTCGGTTGTGCGTCGTTTGTTTCGTGTACATTAAGGTTAATGCGTGAGAGGGCGTTGGCTACAAAATGTTCCCTTCTTCTTTTGTACTTTATTTCGTAAGTAAACTCATTTTTAATTTCCCTCCAGTTAGGCGGGAGTTGGGATCTTTGATTTTGAAAAACCATACTAATGGGTTTTGGTCGGTTTGTATAATGAATTTTTGGCCATATAAATAGGGTCGGAAGTGATTAGCCGAATATGGCTAAAAGTTCTTTCTTTATAGCAGAGTAGTTTTTTTCTGCGAAATTAAGAGTTCGAAAGTAATATGTAATAGGATGTTATATAGCTATATTAGAAGCATATGTTGTAAGCTTGAAAGGTTTAGTGAAATCGGGGTATCCGAAATAAACTATTTGCATTTTAAAAATGCATTTTTTTATTCTTGATTACCAATGTTTATTTCCCTTCCTTTTCGTAGGCATTTAGTTATATGAAAAGTTATTTTTTAAAAGTTTTTAATAAATCTCCGATAATATGCTACTAATCCCAAAACGGCCTTGATTTCTTTAAGTTTTGTGAATGTGATAACGTTGAAGGGCTTCTATTTTAGTAGGTTAGGTTTGATACAGTGTTTGTCTGTTGTGTTTTCTAAGAATTCTTCCGATTCTGAGCTGTGCCCTTAAGCTTTCTATATAGTGCGATTTGTATAGACTTTAAAGCACCAGATATTATATTAAGTTCGTTTTTTCTCGTCTGTGTTTCAGTTTATCGCACGGATTGATTGATTAGAACGTTGGCTACTGCTTGAATTTGTGCTGGGTGATGATGTGATCTCGCAGTTAAATATCTGTTGATTTTCTATACACAGTGTATTCAAAATATTCGTTATGCAGTTTTGTGATCAGAAGATTTAAAAATGGACGTTTGTTATTTTTCCTCTAAGTAAATTGTATTCTGGGATGTATCGAATCTACGCAAATTAGAAAGCTTTCAAGGTCTGTATGACCATGTCATATAATAAATATTTAAAACTATTTTTTGGGTTTTTCGCCAATGGTGTTTTAATTCACGAATCCGCCACTACAATGTCGTAATTATATAGTAAATATGTCATCTACATAACGAATTCATAATCTGGGCTTCTCGTTTGCTTTCTCAAGAGCTTCTTCCTCGAAGTATATCATAAATAAATTTGCAACTACTGGTGATAGCGAGAACTCCATCGGAGCATCATCTTTTTCTTTACACATTTGCCCGTCAAATGCAAAACAAGTATTTTTAAGGCAATGCTCCAATGATTATTTGTGCCCCGTTCTTTGCAATAAGAACGAAAAATTCCAAAAAATCTTTAATCTGAAACAAAGCTTAAAACTGTAATTACAGTTTGTAAATTACAATAAATGCGTAACCGAAAACATATGAATGATAGCATTTTGAAAAACAAAAATAGAAATAACCAAAACTAACCTAAATTTTAAAAAAGGATTTTTAACTAAATGAGGTTCCACAGGCGTTCACCCTACTGTTTTTGACATCGAATAAAGCAACGCTATAACCGCTTTCAACTCAAAAATGTCTGTTGGCCTTGCTGATTGGTTGTTTGGATTAAGATTGACATTGCTATGTAGATATTTGTATTATCAACAATGCCTTGCAACATATCATTGGTGAAAAAAAGATTCCAGATCTCTGCGGCAGATGTTAAACATTAACTCCAGTGAGAAACTTAATAGTATTTACAGCGCTTGTCCTCACCTGACGATTTCCTGGATGCTTTCTCCACTTGGTCTTGTCATCTTTTCCAATATAACATGGAACTTTTGTCCAATATTTCATTTGGAAGATCCAAAGCTTCATCTGGGTTATCAATATCTTGCTCATCATCGGTGTTGTGATCTTGAATCTCTTCATTATCGTCCTGCAAACTCGCGTCGTCTTCACATGCCGCGTCATATGTATGCTACAAGTTTATGGTGTTTCCAGAATTTTTAGGGTTTTTTAAGCAGAACGGCGCGAGGTTTAGAGAAAATTAAAACAAAAATAATCTTTGCGGGTTGATAAATTTTCGATTAACTTTTTATATTTCTTTGGAAATTTTATCAATGACCTTGGACATTTCAATCGAAATTTCCCCCGACTTAGTTTTTCAGAAAATAATGTCATAATATCACCATTTATGTCATTTATTTTCGGTTGCGATATATTTTTTAATATATGGCAATAACATCGATTTATATTAAGAAATACAGGGTGTTACTTGATGTTATGTCCTAACTTTAAGGGCACATTCCGAGACCAATATTTGATAAAAAAGTTCATATAAACATGTATCTGAAAATGTCTGGTTTTTAAGATACTGAGTGTTAAATTTTTTTTTTGTTCAAATAAATGTGTGTCTTAAAATGTCTGGTTTTTAAGATACTGAGAGTCAAATTATTTTTTTAAATCGGTTTTTTTATCAATATCATAAAGATCCTTTGATCGATATCATTAAAATCTGGCAGTGTTATTTGTAATGATTAGGAGCTAATGTAGCCCTATTTAGATGGTAATTATTAAATCCAGTGGCGCCCGGGGGTGTATCCTCTCGAATATTATTGACAAAAAAATATACGGCACTGATTTTTTTTTTATTTTGATAACTTTTTCGAATTAAGCAACTAAAAGCTAAACATTTTTGCCTCTTGATTTTTTTCACATCTTACTTCGTTTTGGAGAAAATAAAATAAAACCAACTTAATTGCATCTCCCTTGATATCACCACATAAAATCTAGTAAATATTTTTGCATATTAATGGTTATTCTTAAATAATTTTTTAAGTCGAAAATTTCCTATAAGCGTGTATCCTAAAATGCCTGATTTTCAAGATATATGTAGAGGGTGTTAAAGCTTTTTTTTTCTCTTTTAAGCAAATGTTCAATATTTATTTGATTTTTGGAAGTATTAATACGGTATAGAAGCACACAAAAAATCAATTAACCACTGGCGTAGCAGTCACTATACTTACAAAATCTTAGCAAAACTACTACGCCACTGGTTTACGAAAAACTTTATAAATTTGTTTTATCTTCTCATGACTCTTCTGTATCATCTATCCATCAATAATTTTACTTCTTAGTTGCTCTAATGTTTTAGTTGGTGTACTATAAACTAGCGTTTTCAGGTGCCCCCACAAATAGAAATCTAGGCTGAATTGTGGTCCTCCATGACCTATCCAATGATTTTGGTTGGCACTATCTAAATACTCACGATCCAATATGCTAAAGTGGGCTGGACCACCATATCGCATAAACCAATGTTGTAGCCGTAACTGAAGAGGAACATCTTCAAGAAGTAAAGGCAAATCATTTTGAAGAAAATTACTATAACAGTTAAATGGTCCAATTAAATAGTCGCCTATGATACCGATCCAAACGTTGAGTGAAAACTGTTCCTGAAAATGTGCCTCTCTAATGGCATGAGGGTTTTCTTGAGCAAAGTTATGATTGCTGTGATAATTATTTATGTCATTTATGAAAAAATTCGCTTCGTCCGCAAACATAATGTTGGAATCATCACTTTTTGGGGATACCACCTACAAAATTCCATACGCGGTTCAACATCTCTTGGCAGAAGTACCTGTACCCGTTATATCTGGTAACGATATATTAACGAATCCCTTAAAATTTCCCATATAATTCTGTAGCAAATATTAATTCCCTACCAATTCTTCGCGAACTAGTATTTTCTGCGATGACACGCAGGACAGCCTCCTCAACTTCCGGGGTTCAAATTGTACCAGGTCTTCCCTCGGATGTTTTAGGTTTGAAACTTTCAAACGACGATGAATGTTTATAAATATTCTTCTGTCTGGAAGAGCACGATCAGGACACCTTTCTTGATAGAGTCTCCATGCCCTACAGAAATGCATTTGTGTCATCAACAAATTAAAATAATTTATCATTATTTTTTACTACCACAATTTATCAAACAAAAAATAATTGAAAGAAAAAGTGAAAACAAGTCAAAAACATTGTTTATAACAACAAAACAACAGCCACTAGCAACGAGCAAAGTTAACTTTGTTTTTTTTTTCTTTACAATAATAATTATTCGAGATACTGACTATGAATCTAAACGGTTTTTTTCTCGAAAACGAATCAAGATGGGAAAAAAGTTAGAAGATAAAGGAGTTTTATTTTAATTTGCTTGATCCGAAATAAGTATCTAGATGAGTAAAAAGTCACTAGCGTAGGGTAAACCATATAGTCGTTGGACACTTAAGACAAATTAGAAAGAAAAATTAGCAACAAGGGCATTAAATTTAGATCAGAAATCACATAAAAAGGTCAGTCCATAGCAAAAACTATGTATTTTTAATTGCTGTTCTTACTTTTAGCGAAATAAAGAACATTAATTTTCTATTAATTTTTAATAAAAAGTTTATAAAAAAATACACTTATTGGACAATTTTTCCTTATATTGGCTAAACAATCTGTCAACTTCCGAATCTTTACCAAAAACGTCTGAAGTGCTGTTGCCTTCTTCTGAAGTGCTGCCTTCTCTGTAGCATAAGTGACATAAAAATCTATGTGGTCTGGAATATGCATTTGATGATGTTTTAAAATGCATTCCTTATGAAATATCTTCGAGCATTCGTCACAAACCAAGCTGTATTGAACTTTAGTGCATTATTTGCGAACTGTACAAGAATTTGTGTGCTGTTTCTGATCAGCTGCTTTTTTATTTAACAGTGCGCGGGTTACTGCCTTAACATTTTGATTATAATATAAATCAATTTTCCAACAAGATGGATTATTTTCTTTACCGCGTCATAACTTTTTTCTCATTTTTATCATTTTCTCTAATTAACCAACTAATTGGATGTTTAAAAGCCTGCCAAACCTCATACAGCCAAAATTGTTGATTTTTTCTTCATCAACAATAGCAGAAAAATCTTTATAAGATAAAGTGGGAAATGCGGAAACTTCTCCAGCTTCTTCGGGCTTAGGGGCAACCGAAGGTTGACATTTTCCAACAAGACATTTTGAAAAGTCGATGTTGTCAGCTACAAAGGGGAAAAGTCCACATATTCTAAAATCATTTATCAGTGTGTCTGGAATTATAGCTCTTGTCACAACATTTTCTAGAATACAGGCAAAGTTTATTTTAGTTACTACTTCATTAACATGCTCATTGCACCACTTAATTGGGCGAAAAACCGAAACATCTGCGGATTGTAGAATTCGTGTCGCATTTGGGTATAATGAGTTCTATTCTAAGTCCAAAACAAAGTTTGCTAACCTCATAGCTCAGATGTGTTTTATGGCCGTCTAAAAAAAATATTACTGGCAATTCGATGTTTTCTTTGATCAGGTACGGGTGAAATATATTGGCAACAAATTCAAAAAATACTTCTGACGGCATCCAACCATTCTCACTCTTGGCTATTCCCAACTCCGCTGGAACACTTGATACAATTTTTTTAGGTATTCGTTGATACCCACAAATTATCACAGGAGGACAAATTTGTCCATTTGCTGAAAACGTAAACATAACGGTTATAATTTCCTCTGAGCCACCCTGTTCTACAGGATAGAATTATGCAAAAATTTGTTAAGAAACCATTTAGGATAGGAATTACTCAATAGAATGTTATAATTTTTTTTATATTGCCTCTTATATTTGTGAAAAATGCCTACACTAACATCCATAATATAAGTTCTGTTTTATATTGTAGCCTTGAAAAAGAAAACATTAAATTTCCGAAACCTCCGAAATGTGTATATATAAATACCTAAATAGTTTGTTAAACCTCGCTTTCTGCGATTTATATGTAGACTTTCGATATCATAAAATTTCAACTTTTCATAGTGTCATATGTGTTATTTAAAGCTTTGGACACATGCTCAAATTGTATTTTCGTAAAATTAATATTCTGATTATTTACTAATTCACCTATTTTTACAACATTACTGTATAAATTATCTAACGTATAATTAAGTTCAGTTATGTTAAATGGTATGTATGTAGTAGAATTAATGACTTATTACTAAAGATGACGAGATATCTTCCATCCATTCTTTGGGAGTTTGTGTGCCTGAAGTGCTTGGCATGGGTTCAATATGCTCGATATGGTCGGGATCGGTAGGCTGAAAAGAAACAGAATTTTTTTTAAGTCTCTTGATCATTCTAATTTGTGCTGTTACTGGTTTTTTCTTAGATATACCTGTCACTTTGCTTTGACCAATTTTAGTAACTTTTGTGGGTATATACTTGGGGTTCATTTTGTAGAGTATTTTTTCGGTACACCGTTTGGTCTAATTAAATTTCTGGAGGTTGCTCAGTATTCTTATTTTGTTTTAGGGTAATTTCGGATTGTCTTTAATAGGCAGTTTTATAGACTTTTTCGAGAAATGCTGTGAATTCCATTTTAGGTTTTTCATTATACTGTTCGAAAATAGGAAATTATTTAAATTCAGCTCGTTTAAGTAAGGACCATAGGTGAAAAATATTGTCTTAGTTTATTTAATATCGAATTGCGTTTTTATCTAGTAGATAATGGCTTGGGCATATTTATCTACTATACTATACTATATCTAGTATATAATAGGCTTGGGCATATTTAGAGAATGAGTCTTTAATGGTGGGAAATTGGCAGTTAGAAAATTGACAAATATCTAAATAAAATGTTTTTAATGGTTTTTTTTCTGAAAGTAAGGGACCTTTGTACGGGAGCTTTTCATACTTATTTTGCAAGCATATTTCGCAGGAATTTATGTAACTAGTAATGGAGTCTCTTAATTTTGGCCAGTAATGTTTTTGTTTTTTATATGAGTATACGTTTCTGTGATCCCGTTGTGCTTATTTTGATGATAATTAGCAATTATTTCCTTTTGTTGCATAGCGTTTATTAAGTCAATTAGGTAGGAGTTTGAAAATATAAGTTTTACGCTTGGCTCTAAATTTTCTCAAACTATTCGTTGAAATTCCACTTCTTATTCTTGATTAGGTATGTAAATGGTAAATGAAACATTGGGTTCTATTATATCCCTTATAACTTTTAAAATATGTTCTTGTTGGTCAGGCTTAGATATTTTAACGAAATGGTGATTCTTTTTAAAGGGTTTTGAATGTGTTTGTATTCTTCGCCGTAGTCGTTGTTTAGATGCATAATTTACGGGTAATTCTCATATAGGAAGGTATTTTCCAAGAGTATCATTATTTGAATGAACAGTAGTGTTGGTATATGCATCATTTGCATTTGGGTTTGCGGGAGGATTAGGATAATTCTCAGGTAGTTCTTCTGAAGGGTTTTCATAATCTTGATTTAATACAAAATCGACTAGGTCAAAATCGGTGAGATTGGCTACATTGTCGTCTGCGTTAGGGGCATTCGGTTGTGCGTCGTTTGTTTCGTGTACATTAAGGTTAATGCGTGAGAGGGCGTTGGCTACAAAATGTTCCCTTCTTCTTTTGTACTTTATTTCGTAAGTAAACTCATTTTTAATTTCCCTCCAGTTAGGCGGGAGTTGGGATCTTTGATTTTGAAAAACCATACTAATGGGTTTTGGTCGGTTTGTATAATGAATTTTTGGCCATATAAATAGGGTCGGAAGTGATTAGCCGAATATGGCTAAAAGTTCTTTCTTTATAGCAGAGTAGTTTTTTTCTGCGAAATTAAGAGTTCGAAAGTAATATGTAATAGGATGTTATATAGCTATATTAGAAGCATATGTTGTAAGCTTGAAAGGTTTAGTGAAATCGGGGTATCCGAAATAAACTATTTGCATTTTAAAAATGCATTTTTTTATTCTTGATTACCAATGTTTATTTCCCTTCCTTTTCGTAGGCATTTAGTTATATGAAAAGTTATTTTTTAAAAGTTTTTAATAAATCTCCGATAATATGCTACTAATCCCAAAACGGCCTTGATTTCTTTAAGTTTTGTGAATGTGATAACGTTGAAGGGCTTCTATTTTAGTAGGTTAGGTTTGATACAGTGTTTGTATGTTGTGTTTTCTAAGAATTCTTCCGATTCTGAGCTGTGCCCTTAAGCTTTCTATATAGTGCGATTTGTATAGACTTTAAAGCACCAGATATTATATTAAGTTCGTTTTTTCTCGTCTGTGTTTCAGTTTATCGCACGGATTGATTGATTAGAACGTTGGCTACTGCTTGAATTTGTGCTGGGTGATGATGTGATCTCGCAGTTAAATATCTGTTGATTTTCTATACACAGTGTATTCAAAATATTCGTTATGCAGTTTTGTGATCAGAAGATTTAAAAATGGACGTTTGTTATTTTTCCTCTAAGTAAATTGTATTCTGGGATGTATCGAATCTACGCAAATTAGAAAGCTTTCAAGGTCTGTATGACCATGTCATATAATAAATATTTAAAACTATTTTTTGGGTTTTTCGCCAATGGTGTTTTAATTCACGAATCCGCCACTACAATGTCGTAATTATATAGTAAATATGTCATCTACATAACGAATTCATAATCTGGGCTTCTCGTTTGCTTTCTCAAGAGCTTCTTCCTCGAAGTATATCATAAATAAATTTGCAACTACTGGTGATAGCGAGAACTCCATCGGAGCATCATCTTTTTCTTTACACATTTGCCCGTCAAATGCAAAACAAGTATTTTTAAGGCAATGCTCCAATGATTATTTGTGCCCCGTTCTTTGCAATAAGAACGAAAAATTCCAAAAAATCTTTAATCTGAAACAAAGCTTAAAACTGTAATTACAGTTTGTAAATTACAATAAATGCGTAACCGAAAACATATGAATGATAGCATTTAGAAAAACAAAAATAGAAATAACCAAAACTAACCTAAATCAACACAAGTACTCTCTGGCTATAAATAATGTATCAATAAATCTACCAGAGATCATAAAAATCAAAAATACAAATTAATAACTCAATCTGCAAATCAGGCATCTAGAGAATCCGAAAAAAATCCAAGAAAACATTATTGAACCCATATATTTTCAGAATCCTGTTCCTCAACAAAAAACACATGTTGTTTTTATGATTGCATCCATAGTATTTATATGCATATTATTACTATTTATATATCTGTGGCAAAGGCAAGGAAGCAAAAGGACAATCCCTTTGAAGTCTCTGCAAGAAGTCATCAACGAGAACTTTGAAAAAACTACCGGCAGAGGAAAAATATCCTTGAACCAATCCCGACTTACATCGAATACTGCAATTATTTAGTGCCAAAGCTTGATTGCTGTTCGTATTTTGGTTCATTAGTTGCGGTCCTTTTATTTTAGATGCGAACTACTTTGGACCCACTATTTTGGCGCTAGTTGTACTCGTCCTTCAACTAGTTGACTAGTTTTAAGTAAAAAGGCACAGATGCTGGGTGACAGACTCGGATTTTGATTTCAATTTGTTACAGCAGCACTGATTTACGGAGATAGTATTGTATTTGCATTATTGTTGTTATTGAACGTTGTGTTAATAGAATTGTGCAAAAATTTGTGAAGAAACCATTTAGGATAGGAATTACTCAATAGAATGTTATAAATTTTTTTATATTGCCTCTTATATTTGTGAAAAATGCCTACACTAACATCCATAATATAAGTTCTGTTTTATTACAATATATAAAGAAAGATAATGAAAAAGAAAACAATAAATTTCCGAAACCTCCGAAATGTGTATATATAAATACCCAAATAGTTTTTTAAACCTCGCTTTCTGTGATTTTTATGTAAACTTTCGATATCATAAAAATTCAACTTTTCATAGTGTCATATGTGTTATTTAAAGCTTTGGACACATGCTCAAATTGTATTTTCGTAAAATTAATATTCTGATTATTTACTAATTCACCTATTTTTACAACATTACTGCATAAACTATCTAACGTATAATTAAGTTTAGTTATGTTAAATGGTATATATATGTAGTAGGATTAATGACTTATTACTAAAGATGACGAGATATCTTCCATCCATTCTTTGGGAGTTTGTGTGCCTGAAGTGCTTGGCATGGGTTCAATATGCTCGATATGGTCGGGATCGGTAGGCTGAAAAGAAAGAGAATTTTTTTTAGATATACCTGTCACTTTGCTTTGACCAATTTTAGTAACTTTTGTGGGTATATACTTGGGGTTCATTTTGTAGAGTATTTTTTCGGTACACCGTTTGGTCTAATTAAATTTCTGGAGGTTACTCAGTATTCTTATTTTGCTTTAGGGTATTTTCGGATTGTCTTTGGTAGGGAGTTTTATAGCCTTTTTCGTGAAATGCTGTGAATTCCATTTTAGGTTTTTCATTATACTGTTCGCAAATAGTTAGGAAATTATTTAAATTCAGCTCGTTTAAGTAAGGACCATAGGTGAAAAATAGTGTCTTAGTTTATTTAATATCGAATTTTTATCTAGTAGATAATGGCTTGGGCATATTTATCTGCTATACTATACTATATCTAGTATATAATAGGCTTGGGCATATTTAGAGAATGAGTCTTTAATGGTGGGAAATTGGCAGTTAGAAAATTGACAAATATCCAAATAAAACGTTTTTAATGGTTTTTCTGAAAGTAAGGGACCTTTGTACTCAATTTTGTACGGGTGCTTTTCATACTTATTTTGCAAGCATATTTCGCAGGAATTTATGTAACTAGTAATGGAGTCTCTTAATTTTGGCCAGTAATGTTTTTGTTTTTTATATGAGTATACGTTTCTGTGATCCCGTTGTGCTTATTTTGATGACAATTAGCAATTATTTCCTTTTGTTGCATAGCGTTTATTAAGTCAATTAGGTAGGAGTTTGAAAATATAAGTTTTACGCTTGGCTCTAAATTTTCTCAAACTATTCGTTGAAATTCCACTTCTTATTCTTGATTAGGTATATAAATGGTAAATGAAACATTGGGTTCTATTATATCCCTTATAACTTTTAAAATATGTTCTTGTTGGTCAGGCTTAGATATTTTAACGAAATGGTGATTCTTTTTAAAGGGTTTTGAATGTGTTTGTATTCTTCGCCGTAGTCGTTGTTTAGATGCATAATTTACGGGTAATTCTCATATAGGAAGGTATTTTCCAAGAGTATCATTATTTGAATGAACAGTAGTGTTGGTATATGCATCATTTGCATTTGGGTTTGCGGGAGGATTAGGATAATTCTCAGGTAGTTCTTCTGAAGGGTTTTCATAATCTTTATTTAATACAAAATCGACTAGGTCAAAATCGGTGAGATTGGCTACATTGTCGTCTGCGTTAGGGGCATTCGTTTGTGCGTCGTTTGTTTCGTGTACATTAAGGTTAATGCGTGAGAGGGCGTTGGCTACAAAATGTTCCCTTCTTCTTTTGTACTTTATTTCGTAAGTAAACTCATTTTTAATTTCCCTCCAGTTAGGCGGGAGTTGGGATCTTTGATTTTGAAAAACCATACTAATGGGTTTTGGTCGGTTTGTATAATGAATTTTTGGCCATATAAATAGGGTCGGAAGTGATTAGCCGAATATGGCTAAAAGTTCTTTCTTTATAGCAGAGTAGTTTTTTTCTGCGGAATTAAGAGTTCGAAAGTAATATGTAATAGGATGTTATATAGCTATATTAGAAGCATATGTTGTAAGCTTGAAAGGTTTAGTGAAATCGGGGTATCCGAAATAAACTATTTGCATTTTAAAAATGCATTTTTTTATTCTTGATTACCAATGTTTATTTCCCTTCCTTTTCGTAGGCATTTAGTTATATGAAAAGTTATTTTTTAAAAGTTTTTAATAAATCTCCGATAATATGCTACTAATCCCAAAACGGCCTTGATTTCTTTAAGTTTTGTGAATGCGATAACGTTGAAGGGCTTCTATTTTAGTAGGTTAGGTTTGATACAGTGTTTGTATGTTGTGTTTTCTAAGAATTCTTCCGATTCTGAGCTGTGCCCTTAAGCTTTCTATATAGTGCGATTTGTATAGACTTTAAAGCACCAGATATTATATTAAGTTCGTTTTTTCTCGTCTGTGTTTCAGTTTATCGCACGGATTGATTGATTAGAACGTTGGCTACTGCTTGAATTTGTGCTGGGTGATGATGTGATCTCGCAGTTAAATATCTGTTGATTTTCTATACACAGTGTATTCAAAATATTCGTTATGCAGTTTTGTGATCAGAAGATTTAAAAATGGACGTTTGTTATTTTTCCTCTAAGTAAATTGTATTCTGGGATGTATCGAATCTACGTAAATTAGAAAGTTTTCAAGGTCTGTATGACCATGTCATATAATAAATATTTAAAACTATTTTTTGGGTTTTTCGCCAATGGTGTTTTAATTCACGAATCCGCCACTACAATGTCGTAATTATATAGTAAATATGTCATCTACATAACGAATTCATAATCTGGGCTTCACGTTTGCTTTCTCAAGAGCTTCTTCCTCGAAGTATATCATAAATAAATTTGCAACTACTGGTGATAGCGAGAACTCCATCGGAGCATCATCTTTTTCTTTACACATTTGCCCGTCAAATGCAAAACAAGTATTTTTAAGGCAATGCTCCAATGATTATTTGTGCCCCGTTCTTTGCAATAAGAACGAAAAATTCCAAAAAATCTTTAATCTGAAACAAAGCTTAAAACTGTAATTACAGTTTGTAAATTACAATAAATGCGTAACCGAAAACATATGAATGATAGCATTTTGAAAAACAAAAATAGAAATAACCAAAACTAACCTAAATTTTAAAAAAGGATTTTTAACTAAATGAGGTTCCACAGGCGTTCACCCTACTGTTTTTGACATCGAATAAAGCAACGCTATAACCGCTTTCAACTCAAAAATGTCGTTGGCCTTGCTGATTGGTTCAACAATGCCTTGCAACATATCATTGGTGAAAAAAAGATTCCAGATCTCTGCGGCAGATGTTAAACATTAACTCCAGTGAGAAACTTAATAGTATTTACAGCGCTTGTCCTCACCTGACGATTTCCTGGATGCTTTCTCCACTTGGTCTTGTCATCTTTTCCAATATAACATGGAACTTTTCCAGTTGCTCCAATATTTCATTTGGAAGATCCAAAGCTTCATCTGGGTTATCAATATCTTGCTCATCATCGGTGTTGTGATCTTGAATCTCTTCATTATCGTCCTGCAAACTCGCGTCGTCTTCACATGCCGCGTCATATGTATGCTACAAGTTTATGGTGTTTCCAGAATTTTTAGGGTTTTTTAAGCAGAACGGCGCGAGGTTTAGAGAAAATTAAAACAAAAATAATCTTTGCGGGTTGATAAATTTTCGATTAACTTTTTATATTTCTTTGGAAATTTTATCAATGACCTTGGACATTTCAATCGAAATTTCCCCCGACTTAGTTTTTCAGAAAATAATGTCATAATATCACCATTTATGTCATTTATTTTCGGTTGCGATATATTTTTTAATATATGGCAATAACATCGATTTATATTAAGAAATACAGGGTGTTACTTGATGTTATGTCCTAACTTTAAGGGCACATTCCGAGACCAATATTTGATAAAAAAGTTCATATAAACATGTATCTGAAAATGTCTGGTTTTTAAGATACTGAGTGTTAAATTTTTTTTTTGTTCAAATAAATGTGTGTCTTAAAATGTCTGGTTTTTAAGATACTGAGTCAAATTATTTTTTTAAATCGGTTTTTTATCAATATCATAAAGATCCTTTGATCGATTTCATTAAAATCTGGCAGTGTTATTTGTAATGATTAGGGGCTAATGTAGCCCTATTTAGATGGTAATTATTAAATCCAGTGGCGCCCGGGGGTGTATCCTCTCGAATATTATTGACAAAAAAATATACGGCACTGATTTTTTTTTTATTTTGATAACTTTTTCGAATTAAGCAACTAAAAGCTAAACATTTTTGCCTCTTGATTTTTTTCACATCTTACTTCGTTTTGGAGAAAATAAAATAAAACCAACTTAATTGCATCTCCCTTGATATCACCACATAAAATCTAGTAAATATTTTTGCATATTAATGGTTATTCTTAAATAATTTTTTAAGTCGAAAAATTCCTATAAGCGTGTATCCTAAAATGCCTGATTTTCAAGAGTAGAGGGTGTTAAAGCTTTTTTTTTCTCTTTTAAGCAAAATGTTCAATATTTATTTGATTTTTGGAAGTATTAATACGGTATAGAAGCACACAAAAAATCAATTAACCACTGGCGTAGCAGTCACTATACTTACAAAATCTTAGCAAAACTACTACGCCACTGGTTTACGAAAAACTTTATAAATTTGTTTTATCTTCTCATGACTCTTCTGTATCATCTATCCATCAATAATTTTACTTCTTAGTTGCTCTAATGTTTTAGTTGGTGTACTATAAACTAGCGTTTTCAGGTGCCCCCACAAATAGAAATCTAGGCTGAATTGTGGTCCTCCATGACCTATCCAATGATTTTGGTTGGCACTATCTAAATACTCACGATCCAATATGCTAAAGTGGGCTGGACCACCATATCGCATAAACCAATGTTGTAGCCGTAACTGAAGAGGAACATCTTCAAGAAGTAAAGGCAAATCATTTTGAAGAAAATTACTATAACAGTTAAATGGTCCAATTAAATAGTCGCCTATGATACCGATCCAAACGTTGAGTGAAAACTGTTCCTGAAAATGTGCCTCTCTAATGGCATGAGGGTTTTCTTGAGCAAAGTTATGATTGCTGTGATAATTATTTATGTCATTTATGAAAAAATTCGCTTCGTCCGCAAACATAATGTTGGAATCATCACTTTTTGGGGATACCACCTACAAAATTCCATACGCGGTTCAACATCTCTTGGCAGAAGTACCTGTACCCGTTATATCTGGTAACGATACATTAACGAATCCCTTAAAATTTCCCATATAATTCTGTAGCAAATATTTAATTCCCTCCCAATTCTTCGCGTATTAGTATTTTCTGCGATGACACGCAGGACAGCCTCCTCAACTTCCGGGGTTCAAATTGTACCAGGTCTTCCCTCGGATGTTTTAGGTTTGAAACTTTCAAACGACGATGAATGTTTATAAATATTCTTCTGTCTGGAAGAGCACGATCAGGACACCTTTCTTGATAGAGTCTCCATGCCCTACAGAAATGCATTTGTGTCATCAACAAATTAAAATAATTTATCATTATTTTTTACTACCACAATTTATCAAACAAAAAATAATTGAAAGAAAAAGTGAAAACAAGTCAAAAACATTGTTTATAACAACAAAACAACAGCCACTAGCAACGAGCAAAGTTAACTTTATTTTTTTTTTCTTTACAATAATAATTATTCGAGATACTGACTATGAATCTAAACGGTTTTTTTCTCGAAAACGAATCAAGATGGGAAAAAAGTTAGAAGATAAAGGAGTTTTATTTTAATTTGCTTGATCCGAAATAAGTATCTAAATGAGTAAAAAGTCACTAGCGTAGGGTAAACCATATAGTCGTTGGACACTTAAGACAAATTAGAAAGAAAAATTAGCAACAAGGGCATTAAATTTAGATCAGAAATCACATAAAAAGGTCAGTCCATAGCAAAAACTATGTATTTTTAATTGCTGTTCTTACTTTTAGCGAAATAAAGAACATTAATTTTCTATTAATTTTTAATAAAAAGTTTATAAAAAAATACACTTATTGGACAATTTTTCCTTATATTGGCTAAACAATCTGTCAACTTCCGAATCTTTACCAAAAACGTCTGAAGTGCTGTTGCCTTCTTCTGAAGTGCTGCCTTCTCTGTAGCATAAGTGACATAAAAATCTATGTGGTCTGGAATATGCATTTGATGATGTTTTGGAATGCATTCCTTATGAAATATCTTCGAGCATTCGTCACAAACCAAGCTGTATTGAACTTTAGTGCATTATTTGCGAACTGTACAAGAATTTGTGTGCTGTTTCTGATCAGCTGCTTTTTTATTTAACAGTGCGCGGGTTACTGCCTTAACATTTTGATTATAATATAAATCAATTTTCCAACAAGATGGATTATTTTCTTTACCGCGTCATAACTTTTTTCTCATTTTTATCATTTTCTCTAATTAACCAACTAATTGGATGTTTAAAAGCCTGCCAAACCTCATACAGCCAAAATTGTTGATTTTTTCTTCATCAACAATAGCAGAAAAATCTTTATAAGATAAAGTGGGAAATGCGGAAACTTCTCCAGCTTCTTCGGGCTTAGGGGCAACCGAAGGTTGACATTTTCCAACAAGACATTTTGAAAAGTCGATGTTGTCAGCTACAAAGGGGAAAAGTCCACATATTCTAAAATCATTTATCAGTGTGTCTGGATTTATAGCTGTAGTCACAACATTTTCTAGAATACAGGCAAAGTTTATTTTAGTTACTACTTCATTAACATGCTCATTGCACCACTTAATTACTTAATTGGGCGAAAAACTGAAACATCTGCGGGTTGTAGAATTCGTGTTGCATTTGGGTATAATGAGTTCTATTCTAAGTTCAGAACAAAGTTTGCTAACCTCATAGGTCAGATGTGTTTTATGGCCGTCTAAAAAAAATATTACTGGCAATTCGATGTTTTCTTTGATCAAGTACGGGTGAAATATATTGGCAACAAATTCAAAAAATACTTCTGACGTCATCCAACCATTCTCACTCTTTGCTATTCCCAACTCCGCTCGAACACTTGATACAATTTTTTCAGGTATTCGTTGATACCCATAAATTATCACAGGAGGACAAGTTTTTCCATTGGCTGAAAACGTAAACATGACGGTTATAATTTCCTCTGAGCCACCCTGTTCTACAGCATAAACATTTATTTCCCCTTTACCTGTGTGTGACTGTCGTCCATTAACTGTCCTTGTCCAATAACTGTGCGGGTTACCCTACATTTTTTTATAAATAATATTCATGTGGGTGTACGCCGGGACGCCAGTGTATATGATAATTATCATCTAGTTAACGGTGAATTAGCCTCTTGTCACTAAAAACAACACTGCCAAATTTCAACAAAATCGACAAGAGGGATTATGAGTTATTAATAAAAAACCTATTAAAAACTTTGACACCCAGTGTCTTAAAGAAAAAACTCTTTGAGAAAAATATTTACAAGAACCATTACTGCAAAATTCAATTTGATGCGACTGGCGGTATTATCAAAAAGATCCAATACCCGGACGGCGCAACATCTAACTTGATATGTTTATAACATAGTAGTTAAGAATCCGACTATACAGAAGCAGTATTGTGTAGGATCTATGTTAATAAATATGAATAATAACATTTTTATCAGCACTTGGCTAAATTTTTGGATTAAAGATGGGCAGTGCTTTTCGTCTGAATTTGTTACCGACATGTCACTTGCTGTGAATTATATATTATTTAAAATTTGCATATCCAATACCGAATGAGGAACCCAAAATCCTTGTAAGTCTAACAAATACTACTGCAACGAATTGTGGTACGATCATTGTGAAGCAATCAATTCAAAATGGATTTGCCTTGGCGCAATTGCTAACAGTTGTTCCTTGACCAAAAATTTTCAGTACGCCACTGTTAAAAATAACTATCAAGTGCAAACATTGACCAATAAAAACTCTCTGCTTCTCTGTACCAAAACCTAAGAAACAATTTACGAAAATTGTTTCCAGTTTCAAAAAATTATTCTTCAAGGTTATATACAGAGCCAATGTGATGTTATTATAAATCAACACAAGTACTCTCTGGCTATAAATAATGTATCAATAAATCTACCAGAGATCATAAAAATCAAAAATACAAATTAATAACTCAATCTGCAAATCAGGCATCTAGAGAATCCGAAAAAAATCCAAGAAAACATTATTGAACCCATATATTTTCAGAATCCTGTTCCTCAACAAAAAACACATGTTGTTTTTATGATTGCATCCATAGTATTTATATGCATATTATTACTATTTATATATCTGTGGCAAAGGCAAGGAAGCAAAAGGACAATCCCTTTGAAGTCTCTGCAAGAAGTCATCAACGAGAACTTTGAAAAAACTACCGGCAGAGGAAAAATATCCTTGAACCAATCCCGACTTACATCGAATACTGCAATTATTTAGTGCCAAAGCTTGATTGCTGTTCGTATTTTGGTTCATTAGTTGCGGTCCTTTTATTTTAGATGCGAACTACTTTGGACCCACTATTTTGGCGCTAGTTGTACTCGTCCTTCAACTAGTTGACTAGTTTTAAGTAAAAAGGCACAGATGCTGGGTGACAGACTCGGATTTTGATTTCAATTTGTTACAGCAGCACTGATTTACGGAGATAGTATTGTATTTGCATTATTGTTGTTATTGAACGTTGTGTTAATAGAATTGTGCAAAAATTTGTGAAGAAACCATTTAGGATAGGAATTACTCAATAGAATGTTATAATTTTTTTTATATTGCCTCTTATATTTGTGAAAAATGCCTACACTAACATCCATAATATAAGTTCTGTTTTATTACAATATATAAAGAAAGATAATGAAAAAGAAAACAGTAAATTTCCGAAACCTCCGAAATGTGTATATATAAATACCTAAATAGTTTTTTAAACCTCGCTTTCTGTGATTTTTATGTAAACTTTCGATATCATAAAAATTCAACTTTTCATAGTGTCATATGTGTTATTTAAAGCTTTGGACACATGCTCAAATTGTATTTTCGTAAAATTAATATTCTGATTATTTACTAATTCACCTATTTTTACAACATTACTGCATAAATTATCTAACGTATAATTATGTTTAGTTATGTTAAATGGTATATATATGTAGTAGGATTAATGACTTATTACTAAAGATGACGAGATATCTTCCATCCATTCTTTGGGAGTTTGTGTGCCTGAAGTGCTTGGCATGGGTTCAATATGCTCGATATGGTCGGGATCGGTAGGCTGAAAAGAAAGAGAATTTTTTTAGATATACCTGTCACTTTGCTTTGACCAATTTTAGTAACTTTTGTGGGTATATACTTGGGGTTCATTTTGTAGAGTATTTTTTCGGTACACCGTTTGGTCTAATTAAATTTCTGGAGGTTACTCAGTATTCTTATTTTGCTTTAGGGTATTTTCGGATTGTCATTGGTAGGCAGTTTTATAGCCTTTTTCGTGAAATGCTGTGAATTCCATTTTAGGTTTTTCATTATACTGTTCGCAAATAGTTAGGAAATTATTTAAATTCAGCTCGTTTAAGTAAGGACCATAGGTGAAAAATAGTGTCTTAGTTTATTTAATATCGAATTTTTTTATCTAGTAGATAATGGCTTGGGCATATTTATCTGCTATACTATACTATATCTAGTATATAATAGGCTTGGGCATATTTAGAATGAGTCTTTAATGGTGGGAAATTGGCAGTTAGAAAATTGACAAATATCCAAATAAAACGTTTTTAATGGTTTTTCTGAAAGTAAGGGACCTTTGTACTCAATTTTGTACGGGTGCTTTTCATACTTATTTTGCAAGCATATTTCGCAGGAATTTATGTAACTAGTAATGGAGTCTCTTAATTTTGGCCAGTAATGTTTTTGTTTTTTATATGAGTATACGTTTCTGTGATCCCGTTGTGCTTATTTTGATGACAATTAGCAATTATTTCCTTTTGTTGCATAGCGTTTATTAAGTCAATTAGGTAGGAGTTTGAAAATATAAGTTTTACGCTTGGCTCTAAATTTTCTCAAACTATTCGTTGAAATTCCACTTCTTATTCTTGATTAGGTATATAAATGGTAAATGAAACATTGGGTTCTATTATATCCCTTATAACTTTTAAAATATGTTCTTGTTGGCCCGGCTTAGATATTTTAACGAAATGATTCTTTCTAAAGGGTTTTGAATGTGTTTGTATTCTTCGCCGTAGTCGTTGTTTAGATGCATAATTTACGGGTAATTCTCATATAGGAAGGTATTTTCCAAGAGTATCATTATTTGAATGAACAGTAGTGTTGGTATATGCATCATTTGCATTTGGGTTTGCGGGAGGATTAGGATAATTCTCAGGTAGTTCTTCTGAAGGGTTTTCATAATCTTTATTTAATACAAAATCGACTAGGTCAAAATCGGTGAGATTGGCTACATTGTCGTCTGCGTTAGGGGCATTCGGTTGTGCGTCGTTTGTTTCGTGTACATTAAGGTTAATGCGTGAGAGGGCGTTGGCTACAAAATGTTCCCTTCTTCTTTTGTTCTTTATTTCGTAAGTAAACTCATTTTTAATTTCCCTCCAGTTAGGCGGGAGTTGGGATCTTTGATTTTGAAAAACCATACTAATGGGTTTTGGTCGGTTTGCATAATGAATTTTTGGCCATATAAATAGGGTCGGAAGTGATTAGCCGAATATGGCTAAAAGTTCTTTCTTTATAGCAGAGTAGTTTTTTTCTGCGGAATTAAGAGTTCGAAAGTAATATGTAATAGGATGTTATATAGCTATATTAGAAGCATATGTTGTAAGCTTGAAAGGTTTAGTGAAATCGGGGTATCCGAAATAAACTATTTGCATTTTAAAAATGCATTTTTTTATTCTTGATTACCAATGTATATTTCCCTTTCTTTTCGTAGGCATTTAGTTATATGAAAAGTTATTTTTTAAAAGTTTTTAATAAATCTCCGATAATATGCTACTAATCCCAAAACGGCCTTGATTTCTTTAAGTTTTGGGAATGTGATAACGTTGAAGGGCTTCTATTTTAGTAGGTTAGGTTTGATACAGTGTTTGTATGTTGTGTTTTCTAAGAATTCTTCCGATTCTGAGCTGTGCCCTTAAGCTTTCTATATAGTGCGATTTGTATAGACTATAAAGCACCAGATATTATATTAAGTTCGTTTTTTCTCGTCTGTGTTTCAGTTTATCGCACGGATTGATTGATTAGAATGTTGGCTACTGCTTGAATTTGTGCTGGGTGATGATGTGATCTCGCAGTTAAATATCTGTTGATTTTCTATACACAGTGTATTCAAAATATTCGTTATGCAGTTTTGTGATCAGAAGATTTAAAAATGGACGTTTGTTATTTTTCCTCTAAGTAAATTGTATTCTGGGATGTATCGAATCTACGTAAATTAGAAAGTTTTCAAGCTCTGTATGACCATGTCATATAATAAATATTTAAAACTATTTTTTGGGTTTTTCGCCAATGGTGTTTTAATTCACGAATCCGCCACTACAATGTCGTAATTATAAAGTAAATATGTCATCTACATAACGAATTCATAATCTCGGCTTCACGTTTGCTTTCTCAAGAGCTTTCTCCTCCAAGTATATCATAAATAAATTTGAAACTACTGGTGATAGCGAGAACTCCATCGGAGCACCATCTTTTTCTTTATGCATTTGCCCATCAAATGCAAAACAAGTATTTTTAAGGCAATGCTCCAATGCTTATTTGTGCCCCGTTCTTTGCAATAAGAACGAAAAATTCCAAAAAATTTTTAATCTGAAACAAACCTTTAAACTGTAACTACAGTTTGTAAATTACAGCAAATACGTAACCGAAAACATATGAATGATAGCATTTTGAAAAACAAAAATAGAAATAACCAAAACTAACCTAACCTAACCTAAATTTTAAAAAGGGATTTTTAACTAAAATCAATCAATTAATGACTGTTTGACTGGTGAAAGTGCCGTCACCAGTCAAACAGTCATTACACATGTTCTTGGCATGTTCCAAACAAATAGGTTTTTTTACAGGATACACGGCTAAACCTCGTAGGTCTATTTTTTTGTCTATCAGAATAAAAGCAGCGTCTTCTGTTGTGGATCGGGTAATTCTTCTTGTTGAGGTAAACGTAAAAGGCGGAATTTGATGGAACGTGGTATCCGATTATTAGCAGCTCTTCGTCGTAAGTGTTCGTCTAGTAACTGCATGCCAAGATTCTCCAGGAATATTCTTCGAGGTGTATTGGAAAATACCTTCCTATATCAGAATTACCCGTAAATTATGCATCTAAACAACGACTACGGCGAAGAATACAAACACATTCAAAACCCTTTAAAAAGAATCACCATTTCGTTAAAATATCTAAGCCTGACCAACAAGAACATATTTTAAAAGTTATAAGGGATATAATAGAACCCAATGTTTCATTTACCATTTACATACCTAATCAAGAATAAGAACTGGAATTTCAACGAATAGTTTGAGAAAATTTAGAGCCAAGCGTAAAACTTATATTTTCAAACTCCTACCTAATTGACTTAATAAACGCTATGCAACAAAAGGAAATAATTGCTAATTATCATCAAAATAAGCACAACGGGATCACAGAAACGTATACTCATATAAAAAACAAAAACATTACTGGCCAAAATTAAGAGACTCCATTACTAGTTACATAAATTCCTGCGAAATATGCTTGCAAAATAAGTATGAAAAGCACCCGTACAAAGGTCCCTTACTTTCAGAAAAAACCATTAAAAACATTTTATTTAGATATTTGTCAATTTTCTAACTGCCAATTTCCCACCATTAAAGACTCATTCTCTAAATATGCCCAAGCCTATTATATACTAGATATAGTATAGTATAGTAGATAAATATGCCCAAGCCATTATCTACTAGATAAAAACGCAATTCGATATTAAATAAACTAAGACAATATTTTTCACCTATGGTCCTTACTTAAACGAGCTGAATTTAAATAATTTCCTATTTTCGAACAGTATAATGAAAAACCTAAAATGGAATTCACAGCATTTCTCGAAAAAGTCTATAAAACTGCCTATTAAAGACAATCCGAAAATACCCTAAAACAAAATAAGAATACTGAGCAACCTCCAGAAATTTAATTAGACCAAACGGTGTACCGAAAAAATACTCTACAAAATGAACCCCAAGTATATACCCACAAAAGTTACTAAAATTGGTCAAAGCAAAGTGACAGGTATATCTAAGAAAAAACCAGTAACAGCACAAATTAGAATGATCAAGAGACTTAAAAAAAATTCTCTTTCTTTTCAGCCTACCGATCCCGACCATATCGAGCATATTGAACCCATGCCAAGCACTTCAGGCACACAAACTCCCAAAGAATGGATGGAAGATATCTCGTCATCTTTAGTAATAAGTCATTAATTCTACTACATATATACCATTTAACATAACTGAACTTAATTATACGTTAGATAATTTATACAGTAATGTTGTAAAAATAGGTGAATTAGTAAATAATCAGAATATTAATTTTACGAAAATACAATTTGAGCATGTGTCCAAAGCTTTAAATAACACATATGACACTATGAAAAGTTGAAATTTTATGATATCGAAAGTCTACATATAAATCGCAGAAAGCGAGGTTTAACAAACTATTTAGGTATTTATATATACACATTTCGGAGGTTTCGGAAATTTATTGTTTTCTTTTTCAAGGCTACAATATAAAACAGAACTTATATTATGGATGTTAAAAGACCGTAGGCATTTTTCACAAATATAAGGGGCAATATAAAAAAAATTATAACATTCTATTGAGTAATTCCTATCCTAAATGGTTTCTTAACAAATTTTTGCATAATTCTATCGTGTAGAACAGGGTGGCTCAGAGGAAATTATAACCGTTATGTTTACGTTTTCAGCAATGGACAAATTTGTCCTTGTGATAATTTGTGGGTATCAACGAATACCTAAAAAAATTGTATCAAGTGTTCCAGCGGAGTTGGGAATAGCCAAGAGTGTGTGGTTGGATGCCGTCAGAAGTATTTTTTGAATTTGTTGCCAATATATTTCATTTACCTGATCAAAGAAAACATCGAATTGCCAAGTAATATTTTTTTTAGACGGCCATAAAACACATCTGAGCTATGAGGTTAGCAAACTTTGTTTTGGACTTAGAATAGAACTCATTATACCCAAATGCGACACGAATTCTACAATCCGCAGATGTTTCGGTTTTTCGCCCAATTAAGTGGTGCAATGAGCATGTTAATGAAGTATTAACTAAAATAAACTTTGCCTGTATTCTAGAAAATGTTGTGACAAGAGCTATAATTCCAGACACACTGATAAATGATTTTAGAATATGTGGACTTTTCCCCTTTGTAGCTGACAACATCGACTTTTCAAAATGTCTTGGAAAATGTCAACCTTCGGTTGCCCCTAAGCCCGAAGAAGCTGGAGAAGTTTCCGCATTTCCCACCTTATCTTATACAGATTTTTCTGCCATTGTTGATGAAGAAAAAATCAATAATTTTGGTAGTACAAATCCTGACGTGATAACTGCAGATTAATGAAGACACTTTTCTACTGTATAAGGTTTGGCAATTGCTTTTTAAACATCCAATTAGATCCAACTTGCAGAGAAACATCTGAAGTTAATCCAGAAGAGTCATTTTCACGGGATGAAGTTATGGACTTCAGAGACATAAAATCAATCGCAGAAAAACTTTAAATGAGATATATGGTAAAGATGAAAGTCAACAGCTAATTGGCACCCAAAATTTAATATACAGCAACAATGACCAAGTAAATTTAACCGTAGACATGGCTGTTGAAGTAGAAAATAACAATGACAATCAAAATAACGATGAGAAACAAAACAACAAAAAAAGAACTTAGTAATGCCTAAAACACCAGAACGTAAAGCCTAAAGAAATAACTTCAGAAAAATATAAAAACCTGTTTAAATGAAAAAATGAGAAAAAGAGAAAGTTGGAAGAAGAAAAGGCGGAACGAAAAAAAAGCGCCATGAAAAAAAAAGAATTCGGAAAAACAAAACGAAGTAACCAACAAAACTAAGAAAAACCAAGACCCGTTAAAAGAAAATAATCCATCTTGTTCGAACATTGATTTATATGTTAATCAAAATGTTAAGGCAGTAACCCGCCCACTGTTTAATAAAAAAGCAGCTGATCAGAAACAGCACACAAACTCTTGTACAGTTCGCAAACAATGCACTAAAGTTCAATACCGCTTGGTTTGTGACGAATGCTCGAAGATATTTCATAAGGAATATTCCAAAACATCATCAAATGCATTTTCCAGACCACATTGATTTTTATGTCACTTATGCTACCAAGAAGGCAGCACTTCAGAAGAAGGCAACAGCCTGGTAAAGTTTCGGAAGTTGACAGATTGTTTAACCAATATAAGGAATACTACAAAGAAAATTAAGCCATAGCGGTCTTTTAACCAAATTGTCAAAATAACTATGTAATATGTGGATAAGAACTGTAAAAATTGTCCAAGAAGTGTATTTTTTTATAAACTTTTTATAAAAAATAATAAAAAATTAATGTTCTTTATTTCGCTAAAAGTAAGAACAGCAATTAAAAATTTCATCGTTTTTGCTATGGACTGACCTTTTTTATGTGATTTCTGATCTAAATTTAATGCCCTTGTTGCTAATTTTTCCTTCTAATTTGATTATTTACTAATTCACCTATTTTTACAACATTACTGTATAAATTATCTAACGTATAATTAAGTTTAGTTATGTTAAATGGTATATATGTAGTAGAATTAATGACTTATTACTAAAGATGACGAGATATCTTCCATCCATTCTTTGGGAGTTTGTGTGCCTGAAGTGCTTGGCATGGGTTCAATATGCTCGATATGGTCGGGATCGGTAGGCTGAAAAGAAAGAGAATTTTTTTTAAGTCTCTTGATCATTCTAATTTGTGCTGTTACTGGTTTTTTCTTAGATATACCTGTCACTTTGCTTTGACCAATTTTAGTAACTTTTGTGGGTATATACTAGGGGTTCATTTTGTAGAGTATTTTTTCGGTACACCGTTTGGTCTAATTAAATTTCTGGAGGTTGCTCAGTATTCTTATTTTGTTTTAGGGTATTTTCGGATTGTCTTTAATAGGCAGTTTTATAGAATTTTTCGTGAAATGCTGTGAATTCCATTTTAGGTTTTGCATTATACTGTTCGAAAATAGGAAATTATTTAAATTCAGCTCGTTTAAGTAAGGACCATAGGTGAAAAATATTGTCTTAGTTTATTTAATATCGAATTGCGTTTTTATCTAGTAGATAATGGCTTGGGCATATTTATCTACTATACTATACTATATCTAGTATATAATAGGCTTGGGCATATTTAGAGAATGAGTCTTTAATGGTGGGAAATTGGCAGTTAGAAAATTGACAAATATCTAAATAAAATGTTTTTAATGGTTTTTTCTGAAAGTAAGGGACGTTTGTACGGGTGCTTTTCATACTTATTTTGCAAGCATATTTCGCAGGAATTTATGTAACTAGTAATGGAGTCTCTTAATTTTGGCCAGTAATGTTTTTGCTTTTTATATGAGTATACGTTTCTGTGATCCCGTTGTGCTTATTTTGATGATAATTAGCAATTATTTCCTTTTGTTGCATAGCGTTTATTAAGTCAATTAGGTAGGAGTTTGAAAATATAATTTTACGCTTGGCTCTAAATTTTCTCAAACTATTCGCTGAAATTTCACTTCTTATTCTTGATTAGGTATGTAAATGGTAAATGAAACATTGGGTTCTATTATATCCCTTATAACTTTTAAAATATGTTCTTGTTGGTCAGGCTTAGATATTTTAACGAAATGGTGATTCTTTTTAAAGGGTTTTGAATGTGTTTGTATTCTTCGCCGTAGTCGTTGTTTAGATGCATAATTTACGGGTAATTCTGATATAGGAAGGTATTTTCCAATACACCTCGAAGAATATTCCTGGAGAATCTTGGCATGCAGTTACTAGACGAACACTTACGACGAAGAGCTGCTAATAATCGGATACCACGTTCCATCAAATTCCGCCTTTTACGTTTACCTCAACAAGAAGAATTACCCGATCCACAACAGAAGACGCTGCTTTTATTCTGATAGACAAAAAAATAGACCTACGAGGTTTAGCCGTGTATCCTGTAAAAAAACCTATTTGTTTGGAACATGCCAAGAACATGTGTAATGACTGTTTGACTGGTGACGGCACTTTCACCAGTCAAACAGTCATTAATTGATTGATTTTAGTTAAAAATCCCTTTTTAAAATTTAGGTTAGGTTAGGTTAGTTTTGGTTATTTCTATTTTTGTTTTTCAAAATGCTATCATTCATATGTTTTCGGTTACGTATTTGCTGTAATTTACAAACTGTAGTTACAGTTTAAAGGTTTGTTTCAGATTAAAAATTTTTTGGAATTTTTCGTTCTTATTGCAAAGAACGGGGCACAAATAAGCATTGGAGCATTGCCTTAAAAATACTTGTTTTGCATTTGATGGGCAAATGCATAAAGAAAAAGATGGTGCTCCGATGGAGTTCTCGCTATCACCAGTAGTTTCAAATTTATTTATGATATACTTGGAGGAGAAAGCTCTTGAGAAAGCAAACGTGAAGCCGAGATTATGAATTCGTTATGTAGATGACATATTTACTTTATAATTACGACATTGTAGTGGCGGATTCGTGAATTAAAACACCATTGGCGAAAAACCCAAAAAATAGTTTTAAATATTTATTATATGACATGGTCATACAGAGCTTGAAAACTTTCTAATTTACGTAGATTCGATACATCCCAGAATACAATTTACTTAGAGGAAAAATAACAAACGTCCATTTTTAAATCTTCTGATCACAAAACTGCATAACGAATATTTTGAATACACTGTGTATAGAAAATCAACAGATATTTAACTGCGAGATCACATCATCACCCAGCACAAATTCAAGCAGTAGCCAACATTCTAATCAATCAATCCGTGCGATAAACTGAAACACAGACGAGAAAAAACGAACTTAATATAATATCTGGTGCTTTATAGTCTATACAAATCGCACTATATAGAAAGCTTAAGGGCACAGCTCAGAATCGGAAGAATTCTTAGAAAACACAACATACAAACACTGTATCAAACCTAACCTACTAAAATAGAAGCCCTTCAACGTTATCACATTCCCAAAACTTAAAGAAATCAAGGCCGTTTTGGGATTAGTAGCATATTATCGGAGATTTATTAAAAACTTTTAAAAAATAACTTTTCATATAACTAAATGCCTACGAAAAGAAAGGGAAATATACATTGGTAATCAAGAATAAAAAAATGCATTTTTAAAATGCAAATAGTTTATTTCGGATACCCCGATTTCACTAAACCTTTCAAGCTTACAACATATGCTTCTAATATAGCTATATAACATCCTATTACATATTACTTTCGAACTCTTAATTCCGCAGAAAAAAACTACTCTGCTATAAAGAAAGAACTTTTAGCCATATTCGGCTAATCACTTCCGACCCTATTTATATGGCCAAAAATTCATTATTCAAACCGATCAAAACCCATTAGTATGGTTTTTCAAAATCAAAGATCCCAACTCCCGCCTAACTGGAGGGAAATTAAAAATGAGTTTACTTACGAAATAAAGTACAAAAAAAGAAGGGAACATTTTGTAGCCAACGCCCTCTCACGCATTAACCTTAATGTACACGAAACAAACGACGCACAAACGAATGCCCCTAACGCAGACGACAATGTAGCCAATCTCACCGATTTTGACCTAGTCGATTTTGTATTAAATAAAGATTATGAAAACCCTTCAGAAGAACTACCTGAGAATTATCCTAATCCTCCCGCAAACCCAAATGCAAATGATGCATATACCAACACTACTGTTCATTCAAATAATGATACTCTTGGAAAATACCTTCCTATATGAGAATTACCCGTAAATTATGCATCTAAACAACGACTACGGCGAAGAATACAAACACATTCAAAACCCTTTAGAAAGAATCATTTCGTTAAAATATCTAAGCCGGGCCAACAAGAACATATTTTAAAAGTTATAAGGGATATAATAGAACCCAATGTTTCATTTACCATTTATATACCTAATCAAAAATAAGAAGTGGAATTTCAACGAATAGTTTGAGAAAATTTAGAGCCAAGCGTAAAACTTATATTTTCAAACTCCTACCTAATTGACTTAATAAACGCTATGCAACAAAAGGAAATAATTGCTAATTGTCATCAAAATAAGCACAACGGGATCACAGAAACGTATACTCATATAAAAAACAAAAACATTACTGGCCAAAATTAAGAGACTCCATTACTAGTTACATAAATTCCTGCGAAATATGCTTGCAAAATAAGTATGAAAAGCACCCGTACAAAATTGAGTACAAAGGTCCCTTACTTTCAGAAAAACCATTAAAAACGTTTTATTTGGATATTTGTCAATTTTCTAACTGCCAATTTCCCACCATTAAAGACTCATTCACTAAATATGCCCAAGCCATTATCTACTAGATAAAAATTCGATATTAAATAAACTAAGACACTATTTTTCACCTATGGTCCTTACTTAAACGAGCTGAATTTAAATAATTTCCTAACTATTTGCGAACAGTATAATGAAAAACCTAAAATGGAATTCACAGCATTTCACGAAAAAGGCTATAAAACTCCCTACCAAAGACAATCCGAAAATACCCTAAAGCAAAATAAGAATACTGAGTAACCTCCAGAAATTTAATTAGACCAAACGGTGTACCGAAAAAATACTCTACAAAATGAACCCCAAGTATATACCCACAAAAGTTACTAAAATTGGTCAAAGCAAAGTGACAGGTATATCTAAAAAAAATTCTCTTTCTTTTCAGCCTACCGATCCCGACCATATCGAGCATATTGAACCCATGCCAAGCACTTCAGGCACACAAACTCCCAAAGAATGGATGGAAGATATCTCGTCATCTTTAGTAATAAGTCATTAATCCTACTACATATATATACCATTTAACATAACTAAACTTAATTATACGTTAGATAGTTTATGCAGTAATGTTGTAAAAATAGGTGAATTAGTAAATAATCAGAATATTAATTTTACGAAAATACAATTTGAGCATGTGTCCAAAGCTTTAAATAACACATTGACACTATGAAAAGTTGAATTTTTATGATATCGAAAGTTTACATAAAAATCACAGAAAGCGAGGTTTAAAAAACTATTTGGGTATTTATATATACACATTTCGGAGGTTTCGGAAATTTATTGTTTTCTTTTTCATTATCTTTCTTTATATATTGTAATAAAACAGAACTTATATTATGGATGTTAGTGTAGGCATTTTTCACAAATATAAGAGGCAATATAAAAAAATTTATAACATTCTATTGAGTAATTCCTATCCTAAATGGTTTCTTCACAAATTTTTGCACAATTCTATTAACACAACGTTCAATAACAACAATAATGCAAATACAATACTATCTCCGTAAATCAGTGCTGCTGTAACAAATTGAAATCAAAATCCGAGTCTGTCACCCAGCATCTGTGCCTTTTTACTTAAAACTAGTCAACTAGTTGAAGGACGAGTACAACTAGCGCCAAAATAGTGGGTCCAAAGTAGTTCGCATCTAAAATAAAAGGACCGCAACTAATGAACCAAAATACGAACAGCAATCAAGCTTTGGCACTAAATAATTGCAGTATTCGATGTAAGTCGGGATTGGTTCAAGGATATTTTTCCTCTGCCGGTAGTTTTTTCAAAGTTCTCGTTGATGACTTCTTGCAGAGACTTCAAAGGGATTGTCCTTTTGCTTCCTTGCCTTTGCCACAGATATATAAATAGTAATAATATGCATATAAATACTATGGATGCAATCATAAAAACAACATGTGTTTTTTGTTGAGGAACAGGATTCTGAAAATATATGGGTTCAATAATGTTTTCTTGGATTTTTTTCGGATTCTCTAGATGCCTGATTTGCAGTTTGAGTTATTAATTTGTATTTTTGATTTTTATGATCTCTGGTAGATTTATTGATTCATTATTTATAGCCAGAGAGTACTGGTTTGGTCAAGGAACAACTGTTAGCAATTGCGCCAAGGCAAATCCATTTTGAATTGATTGCTTCACAATGATCGTACCACAATTCGTTGCAGTAGTATTTGTTAGGACTTACTAGGATTTTGGGTTCCTCATTCGGTATTGGATATGCAAATTTTAAATAATATATAATTCACAGCAAGTGACATGTCGGTAACAAATTCAGACCAAAAGCACTGCCCATCTTTAATCCAAAAATTTAGCCAAGTGCTGATAAAAATGTTATTATTCATATTTATTAACATAGATCCTACACAATACTGCTTCTGTATAGTCGGATTCTTAACAACTATGTTATAAACATATCAAGTTAGATGTTGCGCCGTCCGAGTATTGGATCTTTTTGACAATACCGCCAGTCGCATCAAATTGAATTTTGCAGTAATGGTTCTTGTAAATATTTTTCTCAAAGAGTTTTTTCTTTAAGACACTGGGTGTCAAAGTTTTTAATAGGTTTTTTATTAATAACTCATAATCCCTCTTGTCGATTTTGTTGAAATTTGACAGTGTTGTTTTTAGTGACAAGAGGCTAATTCACCGTTAACTAGATGATAATTATCATTAACACTGGCGCCCCGGCGTACACCTACATGAATATTATTTATAAAAAAATGTAGGGTAACCCGCACAGTTATTGGACAAGGACAGTTAATGGACGACAGTCACACACAGGTAAAGGGGAAATAAATGTTTATGCTGTAGAACAGGGTGGCTCAGAGGAAATTATAACCGTCATGTTTAAGTTTTCAGCCAATGGAAAAACTTGTCCTCCTGTGATAATTTATGGGTATCATACCTGAAAAATCGAACATCTGAAAAAATTGTATCAAGTGTTCGAGCGGAGTTGGGAATAGCAAAGAGTGAGAATGGTTGGATGACGTCAGAAGTATTTTTTGAATTTGTTGCCAATATATTTCACCCGTACTTGATCAAAAAAAACATCGAATTGCCAGTTATATTTTTTTTAGACGGCCATAAAACACATCTGACCTATGAGGTTAGCAAACTTTGTTCTGAACTTAGAATAGAACTCATTATACCCAAATGCAGCACGAATTCTACAACCCGCAGATGTTTCAGTTTTTCGCCCAATTAAGTAATTAAGTGGTGCAATGAGCATGTTAATGAAGTAGTAATTAAAAAAACTTTGCCTGTATTCTAGAAAATGTTGTGACTACAGCTATAAATCCAGACACACTGATAAATGATTTTAGAATATGTTTCCCCTTTGTAGCTGACAACATCGACTTTTCAAAATGTCTTGTTGGAAAATGTCAACCTTCGGTTGCCCCTAAGCCCGAAGAAGCTGGAGAAGTTTCCGCATTTCCCACTTTATCATATAAAGATTTTTCTGCTATTGTTGATGAAGAAAAAATCAACAATTTTGGCTGTATGAGGTTTGGCAGGCTTTTAAACATCCAATTAGTTGGTTAATTAGAGAAAATGATAAAAATGAGAAAAAAGTTATGACGCGGTAAAGAAAATAATCCATCTTGTTGGAAAATTGATTTATATTATAATCAAAATGTTAAGGCAGTAACCCGCGCACTGTTAAATAAAAAAGCAGCTGATCAGAAACAGCACACAAATTCTTGTACAGTTCGCAAATAATGCACTAAAGTTCAATACAGCTTGGTTTGTGACGAATGCTCGAAGATATTTCATAAGGAATGCATTTTAAAACATCATCAAATGCATAAGTAGTATATAAGGCGGGGTACTGTGACCGAGGATGGCCTGTCTGTCCAAAGATTGGGCGTGTCCAACTTCTTCGGCGGCGAAGTGACACAATCCTGAAAAATTCCTGAAAAATGGCCGAAGAAGAAGTGGTCGACAATGACCAGAGGCTGTTGACCAGAAGGGCCTTATTAGTGTACGGGTTCAAAAAGGCTTTTTATATTTGAAGTGTCTTTTTGGCACTCACACACATGCACCCCTATAATTATTACTAATTTGTTTCTTATAAAAAAAAAAAAGCCCACGCGCCCGCCTGGATTCGAACCGTCGACACCGAGATTTGTTTTTTTTGTCAAATTTTTAACTTCTAGACTACTACCGCCATGCAGTACGTCGTAATAAGTAAACAATTTAGATGATCTTGTTTATCTTTTAAACGAGCAATAATAGTAATAATACGCAGTTATACAGTACAACACATGTGGTTAAATAAAAATAGAATGTTTGTAGGGCTTCACGCCGCACCTCTGGTATAATTTCATGAGCCGAGCCTCGCCTCGCCGAATTCCGAGAATTGTTTTTCTGTTGATGTTCGACGTAAGACTAGAGGTCAGGTTCGCAGATAAGAAAAGGTCGAGGATGTAGATAAGGAGATCCTTGTGTAGTATTGAGATGATCAATAATAATGTTGTTATAATAAATAATATTTGTTTCGAATAATAGCTTATACCAGATGATAAAAAACGTATAGCACTTAAAGTAATTAATATATATGTAAAATACAGAGGATTTAATAGCAGTCGATCACGAACCAGACTGGTGGTAATATATGCCTGTTCCAGTCAACAGAACGTGTCAAGAGTGTAAAGGGAACTCAATATCTCCAAACATCTGTGCATTTTGCCGCTGTGAAAAAATTCACAAAGAGGTTAACGGACAAAAGAGTATTAATAGATATACCGTTTTGTATTATTTAAAAGAAGAGTACGAAAGAAGGAGAAGGCTGCAAAATAATGAGTAAATTTGTTTTACTTTTCTATGGTATTCTTTTCAATTATTGTGTCCTAACTAATAGTCAACCAACGACGGCGACGACGACGACAAAGAAATATTATCCAGAAGAGCGCAGTTATAATTTTGTTTTAATTAATAATAGACGATATTATATTTTGAGAAATGTTGGTTTAAGAACATTTCAAGACACTGGTTATAATGTATGGTTTCACATACATTATGATTTAATAAAACCTGATGAAAATGTAAAGGCAAACGATAAAATATTTAATTTGGCTAATCAGCAAATAGGTCTAGTGCCTCACTTAAAAGACAGTGTATCAAACTTAACATATGTTCCTGTGAATATTATTGAACCTGCAGATATATATTGTAACTGGTATACTGCCAGATATTTTCGAAATAAAAATATTTATCTTGATTGTAAGCCTGTAGAACTAAAAGACATTTTTAGTGCAAATTCCACTGTTTACAGCACTGGTCAGACAGAATTAGGAGACATTTTTAGTGTAAATTCTACTGTTTACAGTACATGTCAAATTATATATTTATTATAATAAGACCCTGTACGTTACACAAAATGGATTTTGAAAGAATACAATTTTTATGTCAAATATGTAATTGTTTAGTTGAAAAAAATATTAATAAACACTTAAAACATAGAGTAAAGTTATTAAAATTTTGTGATCCTTGTTTAGTGAATTATGTATTTGGTGTAAATAGTATTAGGTCTATGATTTTAATGTCAAAATAGAACAGTACAAAAATATTGAAATTAAAATGTAAAAAAACTACTATGGTTTATTTTATTTGTTTTTAGTTTTACTTAGTGGGTGTGATGTAAATTCACGTGATTTTTACTCACCAATAGAACAATAATTAAAAAAAAGTGGTAGAGTTTTATTTATAAAAGAAAGTAGATTGAACTAGGCGTCAATAGTGTCTCGTAAATATAATTATAAATATTGTTTTTCTGTTTGAAGATAAATAAATTATTTGTAGAAAACATGTAAATAATATATAATAAACAAAACGTACATGAAACAAAATTATTTTATTAAGTCACTCTACATTATTTTTATCTATCCAACTATTATGCTTATCACTGAAACCTAACCATTTTACAAATACTTTATTATTTTTACGTTTTAACACTTTTTCCACTAAATAAATGTCTGGATATTTAACTTTTTGCAATTGAAGTTCATAGAATCCTCCCTTGATGTCTTGTTTCTCTGCATCTTGAAGTAGGTATGTCACTGGATTTGTAAGTTGAACTTTCTTGATTATAAATATTTCAGTAGACCAATTCGGCCTATATTGCTTATCAAACACTCCTCTAAATTTAGAAATGCGAACATGGTCGCCTACATTGTATTTTGGTTTGGGAGCAATTTTTATTTTGCTATAGGCAGTCTCCAACAAAAGTTTTTCATGCTTTTTTGTTATTTCTGAAGGTTTGAAACCTGTGGTCCTATGTTTTCTGTTGTTATAAACATTTGTAATATTTTTAATCAAGTCAAACCATTTGTAGGACCCTTGAATGCTAAATTCTTTCCACATCATTCCTTTTAGTGTGCGATTAACTCTTTCGACGATTGAAGCCTTTTTTTCACTATACACCACGTAATGTTTGACTTTATACTTTTTTATTAAGTTTTGTACTTCTTTGCCCGTGAATTCTCCTCCAGAATCACTGCACAGGTGAATCGGTGTTTGAGATTTGAACACATTTTCCAGCATTGTAGCGACTTCTTTTGACGTTTTCGATTTTAATGGAAATGTCCATACATATTTGGAGAAACAATTAATGACTACTAAGATGTATTTATAACCTTTATTTTCCTTTTCATATTCCCTCATGTCGACTAAATCTGCTTGCATAAGATCCAAAGGGGACTTAATTATAACTTTTCGTCGTTGAAAATTAATTCTGGCTGGCTTATGTATTTCTTCAACAATATGACGTTTTACATCTGTAACGTATTTAGACATTTTCGAAATTATTCTATAATTTGAGCTTCTCGTAATTCCTCGATGATTGAAACGATTTCGTTGTTGTGACTCGAATTACCTGCAGCTTGAGATGCAAGTAACAATCTTAGTCTATCCACAAGTTCATTAGGGTCGTCCCAATGAACATAATCAACTGGTCGGTTTGTTACTGTCATAAGCATTCCTTCTCCTTGTTTAACATTTTCTTCCCTACCACTATCACTATCTCCTCTTGTTGCATCATAATTGGCTCAATAATTCTTGTAAATTTCTTATTTTTATTTGTAGACACCATAGTTGAATCAAAATATTTTTCAACAGCTTTAGTATTGAATAATATATTTGCGTAATTTTGAGCGTCGTCTTTAGTATAGATTTTAGGAATATTCTGATTGAAAAGTAAACCGTAAAGCCCTTTAGTACCTTTATATTTTTTCCCAGCTACTAAAAGATCAGGTCCGTCAAAATCAATCCTCTTGTTTCCAATGGAAAATCGTTCAATGTCTGGATCAAACTGAACTCTAAATTTTCCATCTGAATTCTCACTGTTTGGGTCTTTAATAAACTTTTTAATATACGTTAAAGGAAGTGGGTGATATTGTTCATAATAGTCGCTAAGTGATTTGTCTTTAATCGTTTTATCTAGTTGTTCCTCAAACTCTTTTTGTTTCCGAGCTTCGTCTTCTTGCATTTCCGTTTCCACATCTTGAATCATTTTTTGTTTTAATTTATTTTTCGGCTGACCGATCGCTGAAAAGGATAATCTTCGCTTTGGACGCGGTGCAGTGGCTGTTAGTACCTTTGGTGTATAATCATATTTTGCTTCTGGTGTGGACTGTATTAGTTTGGGTAGTGATACCGCCGGTTCCGACACTGTGGATTGTGTGTCATAATCGTCAGAGTCAGATACATTATATTCAATTTGTTCTTGTTTTAAACGATTTCTACCTTCTTCGTTGTGAACAGGTATTGAACTTGCATTGCTTAAAGTCACAGTTTCTCTAGGAATTAATTTATTTTCAATATTCTGCAAATGCTTGGTTATGGGTTTGAAAAGATTTTCATGTGTCATTTGACCGTGCTTAAGAAGTTTTAGTTTGTTTTTAATTTCATTTCTTTTGGTTATAAGTTGTTTTTTCACAACTTTTCTCGCAGTTTGTTTCTTGTTTCTATCGAGCCCAACCATAGCTCAACTCAATTTAAGTAGATTTTCAAGTAAACTAATAAAATGTCATTATGTTAGAGATATATATAGTTATCCAAACAATATCGATAACGTCCATCATTCATTTTATTGTCTTTGAAAATTGATAAGAACCCATAAGGTTTTCCCCAGCAGAAGCCGCAAATTGACTTAAAATCTTCAAATGACATATCAGTACCCACGTGATCTGTGTAAACATGACGTAGGTTTAAATCGTCTTGTTTGAATAATATTAAAACATTGGCATTGCCTCTTATTAGGTGTTTTGGTATTTTAGCATAGATTTGACATAGATAGAAACAGTCAATGTTATTATGACGTCCCATACTGAAATATTCCCTCATAACATCCTGTTTGTCACATGCCACATCGTCAAAAATGATTACAGAGTTAGATTTACTGTCAGAGGGAACGAGGATAGTGTCACCATTGTTAAAGGTATAGTAACCGATACCTTTGATTGGTGTCAACAGCTTTTCCAGATACACATACTTTGGTTGATAAAGAGATTTTGAGTAGAGATAGACGTTTTCGAATTTCAATCCATTTGGATGTTCCAGCAGACTAATCATAACATTGGTCTTTCCACAGTTTGAAGGACCTGTGATAACTGCCCTTATTGTAGACGGTAGCAATTTACTGTGTTTGATACTTCCTCTTTTAACTTCGTCGTGATTTTGAATGTTTAAAGTTGTTTTTTGTTTCACAACTTTCTTCATAGCGTTAAAAAACAAATCTTGACATGAAAAAGAATAAAATATGAATAACAATAATAGACGACAACATAACAATTTATAGTTAGTATGTTTTGTTACGTCTTACAATCATGAGATATTATACAAATCAAAGTGAAACAAAAAAAACCGGAAATGGTCTGCTAAATACTGTAATAAATAAACTACCATTCGAGATGCACATACCTGGCTACCAGTTCTGTGGACTGGGTACCAAGCTGCAGAAACGTTAAGCACGTGGTGATAAAGGAATTAATCCCTTGGATGCAGCATGTAAGCAACATGATATTGCCTATTCAAATAACAAGGATTTAAGTAATCGTCATCAGGCTGATAAGATTCTTCTTAAAAGTGCTTTGAGCAGAATCAGTTCATCATCAGAGGCTGGTTGGAGCGAAAAACTAGCTGCATTAGGTGTATCAACAGCCATGCAAGCTAAACTAAAACTAGGTATGGGTATAAAAAGGAAAGAGAGTTCTAAAAATAATCAGTGTGTGAAACAAACTTGTAACGTTCTACGTAAAGGTTCAACTGTCATGGCACAAAGTGCAAAAAGTATGGAAAATTATTTAAAAAAGATTGAAGCCTTGCTTGAAGAAGTGAATTCTTACAAGAGTAAAGCTCAACAAAAGCAGCAGCAGCAGCGAGTTAGAAAGAATTCTCCCCTTAGTCCCACAAAAAATAAAAAGAAAATCGTTAAAAATTTTGAAGAGGAATCAAGTGATAGTGAACACATTGACAATTATCATGAAAAGAAAATGAAAGAAAAAATGTTAAATCGTAACATAAAAACTGTTAAAAGTAGCCGACCCAGCAGCAGCAATAAAGAAAAAAAACTTTTCGAAAATGAAATGAAAATGGATATCCAAACGTTTAACAAGCGTAAAGCAGATATTTCGTCTGATATTGACTATGATAACAATACAAAAAAACCGAAGTTAGAAATCAACGACAACGATTTAATTTCACAAAAATTGCAAAAACGTAAACGAAGTGATTCTGAGGACAACAATATTGTTTTTGAACCGAAGAAAAGATTTAAAGGCTAGATACCGTATAAATATTTAAGATTTTTAGTTTTCAAATTAGTTAATACCGAGCACTATTAAAGTAACAATGTCCTCAAAAAATAAGCAACGTAACCGAAAGAAAAGATCCTCCAAAGTGATGAAAATACAACAAAAAATACAACACAAAAAGATGCAGAGAAGCAGAAGACAAGGAAAGAAACGTATAAACTTTCCACAGTTAACTAAAAAAATTAAAAATAATGTTTTAAAAAATCAAACTCGTACTATCGATGACGCTTTAAAGATTGCAGTTCAAACAGTTAAGGGTGAAAAACGAAGGATCAAACCACCATCCTCGAGAATAATTAGAATTCCCAAGACAGGAGGTGTGTTACCACTAATACCGATTTTTGACGGTTTGAGTGCCTTGGGAGCATTAAGCGGTGGAGCTTCAGCCATAGCAAAAACTATCAATGATGCACAAGCAGCGAAACGTCAATTGGAAGAAAATAAACGACACAATAGAACTATGGAAGCAGTTGCACTTGGCAAGGGACTCTACTTGAAACCCTTTAAAACTGGATATGGACTTTTTTTTCCCAACTTAGGTCCAAAACGTCAAATAAGCTAACATTACCAGCACACGCCCTAAACAACTTGGAACTTGATTTCTATGCAAAAAAATTGAAAATACCCTATTTTCGTGGAACTTTTATGAAAGATAAACTCCCCAAAAAAATTTATAGAAATGAATCGGCTATAGTTAATTTGGACAACTCCTACGGACCTGGCACTCATTGGACTGCATATCGAAAATATGGAAAAAATATTATTTACTTTGACAGTTTTGGTAATTTACACCCACCCGTAGAGCTTTTAAGATATTTTAATTCTAATGGTACTTGTAATATATTTTACAATCATTCTCAGTTTCAGTCCTACAATTCTTACAACTGTGGCCATTTATGTTTGAATTTTTTATCTCATATGGAACAATGAATAAATAGATTAACATTATCTGGTTTGTTTCATTTATTTTAATAGATTTGTAGTGATCGTTTCTCTCTCTTTTAGTTATAATGTCATATACATTTACCTTATCGGGGAAAGAATCAACAATTTCTGCAAAGATTTACCCACCAATTATATTGAGTGAAAGTGACGAGTACGTTTTAGGTTTAATAAATTTCGAAAGTTACAATTCAATTCCAAATGTGGATAAATCAAACAATGTATTTCACTATGGTAAAAATAAAAAAATAGAACTACCTGAAGGCTCTTATGAAATACAGGATATCCAGAACTACTTGGTTAGGGCGTTAAATTTGGAAAAAGAAGGTGATCCAATTGTACTGCGATTGCAAGCAAACCATAATACACTACAGTGTGAAATAAAATGCAATAGGTCAATAGACTTTTCAAAAGACAACTCAATTGGAAGTTTGTTGGGGTTCAAAAATAAAGTATTGGAATCAGACAAATTGCATATATCCGAAAACCCAGTAGATATATTTAAGGTCAACTCCATTGCTGTAGACTGTAATTTAGTTACAAATGCCTACAATAACGGTAATCTGGTTCACATAGTTCACATGTTTTATCCCAAGGTGGCGCCCGGTTTTAAGATTGTTGAAAAACCCTCAAACGTTATATATTTACCAATAAACACGCGCTATGTGGATGAAATATTGCTTAAAATAACCGATCAGGACGGAAAATTGGTCAATTTCCGAAAAGAACTGATAACAGTAAGACTACATCTAAAGCAGGTATAAGAGCATGGTTTTTCTTTATGAAGATAATGCATTAGGGTTACCCATTAAGTACCATAAAAACAAGTCGTCCACTGGAATAATCAACAGTCCAAGACTACGTGAACATCAGTTAACATCTAAAAATAGAGCTTTTTTAATTTCCTTAGGATTTAAACTAAATAATAATAATAATTATAATAATAATAATAATAGGAAAAATAAGGAGATATTGGTGTAGTTTTAAGTTACTTCTTAGTGCACTTTTTTTTTAATATTCAACTGGAATTGTGCCTATAGTCAAAGAAATGAGTTCCAATATTCTAAAAGTAGGAGACAACGTAATAAGTGATGATTCAATAGTTAGTTACCAATATCATACACATCAATCGTACTCTGCTACGACTTTGAACAACAACGATGAAATTAGGATACCTATTCAAACCCAAGATCTCTATACCTTACCTAGTCAAAGCTTTCTATACATTGAAGGCAAACTGACAAAAGAGGATGGTACATTTAGTGACAACATAAAGTTTACCAACAATGGTCTTATGTACCTTTTCGAAGAGATCCGTTACGAATTGGGAGGAGTATGCATAGATCGAGTAAGGAATCCTGGAATAACCTCAACTATTAAAGGTTATGTATCGCTTACGCGAAGTGAAAGTTCTAATTTACAAAATGCAGGATGGAACACTGAAAACCATCCAAGTCTATTAGATGACAAAGGAAACTTTAGTGTATGCATTCCCTTAAAACTTATAATGGGCTATGCAGAAGACTTTAATAAAATTATCATGAATATTCGACAAGAATTAGTGCTTATTAGAAGCAACAATGATTTGAATGCAATATGTCAGTTGGCCGATAGAAAGGAAACTTATAAAATTGCACTTAGTAAGGTGTTGTGGAAAATACCACACGTCACCGTGAGTGATAGCCAGAAGTTACGTCTGTTAAGACAATTTGAAAGTAACAGAGATTTGAATATTGCTTTTAGAAGCTGGGAATTACATGAATACCCTCAGCTGCAACAGAGTAAAAATCACAGTTGGGCAGTCAAATCATCAAATCAGCTGGAGAAACCTCGTTTCATAATAATAGGGTTTCAAACCTATGTGAAAGGAAAAATTGCTAAAAACAGCAGTCATTTTAACCACTGTGGTTTAACAAACCTAAAGGTTTACCTAAATTCAGAAGTATTTCCATACGATAACTTAAACGTGGACTATGACACCAACAAATTTGCCATTCTTTACGATATGTATGCACAGTTCCAAAGATTGTATTATTACAAACGTCACAGCGATCCATGTTATGAACCTGCAAGTTTTAAAGGTAAAGCTCCACTGGTAGTCGTCGATTGTTCTCGACAAGGTGAAGACGTGCTGAAAGGAGGGGCCGTAGATGTTCGCATAGAGTTTGAAACAAGTAAAGCAGTGTCTGCCAATACTACAGCCTATTGTCTTATTCTACACGATAGACTAGTTAAATATAATCCTCTAACTAGCACAGTAAAAGTTCTTTAGTAGAAAAAAAAAATGTACGTTTTGGATGTTCAAGGATTTCAATATGGAAACACTAGTTTTTTTTGTAAAGAAATTGCAATTCTGGATACTTCAAGTGGTAACTACAAGCACGTAATGGTTAAATTTCAATTTGATCTAAATCTATTTAAGTACAAGATTGAAAACCACATGAATTGGTTAACTCGAAATATACATGGTTTGGAATGGTTTAGTGATCGTTGTGGTGGTGTCGGAAGTATTATTATAAACTATGAAAACTTGACAGATTTTATCAAGAATTTTATCAATACATCTTATGGTGTTGACACTGTTGATGGAGCAAATGTCATAATCGCCGTAAAGGGAGGTCAAAAGAAAGAGTGGTTAATCAAGCTGTTGGAAGAGAATTACCATGTAATTGATTTAGAGGAAAACAACTGTCCTTCTTTGGAAAATTTAAAGAAAATGTTAAAATCTAATCACTGTAATAAACATGTAAATAACGACTTAAATTGTGCGTTAGAAAATGTATTTTTTATATACTACTACTGGAATTTGCTACACAGTAAAACCTTGTAAACAATTTTGTAAATAAAACTGTATATTAAATAAACCATTTTTTTTTCTCAAATAGTTAAAATGCTGAAAGTGGGAGTGATTAAATTTAATATAAATACCTGCAGCTCATTCAAAGTAAAAAAAAAATTAGTTCACATTTCGTTCGTGGACTGAGTGGTATTACAAGTTCTATTTATGGAGTCTATTTCAGCCAACTCTAGTTTTAAACAAAATTCTAAAAGAAAAACTAACAACGATGAAAAATGGTTGCTGACGTATGGACCGACTACACTGTGTATTGAAAAAGCAAGAGCGTTAATTCCACCTGGTGTAAATAAGTTTATTTTATGTTTATATATAAATCGAGGATGGGTGAATAGTGGCATAAAATTCATACCTGTGACGTCTTCCATTGAAGAAACAAGAACTTTATTAGAAATTGTGTTTAAAAATTTCACATACAAATTACCAAGTGAGGAAAAAATGAAAAATCGACGGAATATTTATAAACACGCGGCACGGGAAGAAGCAGATGATGGAATGTTTTCTATTTGTATTGCCGAAGAACACGCCTACATATGTGTTGCTAAAGCTATGCATTCAACAGAAAATTATAAGGAAACCTTCTTTGACTTTCTGGAATTTCGTTACCGGAAAAATAAGGAAGAATTACGAAATATGTGATTTTAACTATTTATTATTACATACATGTACATTATTCTTAACACTTGTTATTTTTCTAAGACATAGCATAGATAAAGAATCTGCATTTAATTCATGTTCAGTACGCCTTGATATATATTCAACACGACGCGATACTCTTGCTACACAATCTTCAATACTTTTCATTTGATTCATTTTTATGACATGTAATGTATTGTTGATTAAAAGTAATGCTGTTTTACATATATCGAAATCAAATTCCATTATTGTCTTTACAATTAATTCTTCGTAAGTTAAATATATATAGTTAGCTTTTAAAAATATACACTGTATAAGCATATTTTTCTTTTTTGTTTTTAAAGTAATATTTCGAATATCAAAAAATTTGAAAGGTTTGTAATTTACTTCTCTTCTTGTATTAGTATATATTATATCTCTATAATCATTTTCTATGAGTTTCTCAATAAAAATATTTAACGCTAATAAACATACCTCTTCTTTCAAAGGATTGAGTTCGATATAAATGTCTATGTCAGAAAATCTGTCAGTCCGTCCTACCAAAAAACTAGGAAAGCCTCCTGCTACGAAAGATCTTAACGGTACAGATTTTAGTAATAACGTTATAATTTTTAATTCATCTCCCAGATTGTGTGAATATCGAATAGTTTCAATTAAAGGTTTAGAAGTCCAGAACTTTTTAGAGCTGAAATAATCGTAACACTCTCCCAATGTTAAATCTTTCTAAAATTAGTAAAATAAATTGATATTAATAATAGTAATAAAATATTTATTTTTATTTATATTACATAGCTTGATCCCGCTTGGCTTGGTCCCGCTTGGGTCAAATTCTTCTGCTGCTCCTCCTCCTCCTCCTCCTCCTCCAAATCACTAAAGATGTCTTCAAATAGCATTCTTTTTCCACCCGATTCCAGCATTTTATGTGTTTGTTGTTTTTGTTGTTCTTCTGTATTATCATCCAACAAATTAAATTTATACCTTTTAACAACCTTTTCTAAAATCTTGAAATCTTCATTGTTTTCAATTTTTGTTCTCATATAACGAACCGGTAAATTTCCAAACTTCCTTTTTAAGGTTATAGCCTTAGGACTGTATGTTAGTGATATAAAAATTTTATCACCTTTTTCCAGTATTTCTTTTACACCATACCTACAAATTTATACACAACAGTAGAATTACATCAACCCACTGCAAAACACACACACACACACACACACTTTTCCCTAGCGGATAACAATCGGGCAGTGAACTGGTCACTCTGTCAAGCCGATCAAACCATACAGTTCGCACGTAGCCAGACAAAGCACTTGCTACACGCGAGCACATTATGATTCAATATGTAACTTATATCTATTCACACACACACACTTTTCCCTAGCGGATAACAATCGGGCAGTGAACTGGTCACTCCGTCAAGCCGATCAAACCATACAGTTCGCACGTAGCCAGACAAAGCACTTGCTACACGCGAGCACATTATGATTCAATATGTAACTCATATCTATTCACACACACACACTTTTCCCTAGCGGATAACAATCGGGCAGTGAACTGGTCACTCCGTCAAGCCGATCAAACCATACAGTTCGCACGTAGCCAGACAAAGCACTTGCTACACGCGAGCACATTATGATTCAATATGTAACTTATAATCTAACACTGTATATCTATTAACAAAACCAAAAATAACTTACTGGAAAAGTTGTTTTATAACAACGGACGCATATTTTAGAGGAAAATTAATTTTGTCCTCGGTATACACTACTATGGTGGTTGGAGTGGATGCCATTTCTTATAGTTGTTACTGCTGTTGCTACGTCTTGTAGTAATGAAGAAGAACAAACGAAGACTGGTGATTTTGCATGTTCATTTTAATTGCTTATATATGAATATACAAAAAAAAAATCTATTAATATTTTGTAATTAAAGATTTCACGCTAGTTCCAACACATCATATATTTTGAATAACAACAACAACTAGATAAGCAAAATAAGTTCAAGTTCAAGTTAACAAACATGTGCTTATCATTAAAAAAAAAAACATTTATCAAACATATGCAGCATTTTTTGTAATGAAAATTTTAGTTAAATAGATCATCGAATTAATGAAAATCTCAGACTAGCCAAGTAGCCAGCAGAAGCATACAGCACTTAGATACCAACAACAACAACAACAACAATGGATAAATATTCAACAGAAACAGTCAAAAAAACTGAATTGGTGAGTAGACTACTTAAAACGAAAGAAGAATACAGACACCATATTCATTTACTTAAAAAAACTATTTTTATTTTAAAAAAAGCTTTAAAAAATAAGGTTTATGTCAATAATTATAACAAAGTTGAAACTAATCTAAGTATTTTAAAAAACTATTTGCAAACGTTTAAAATGAAAAGTAAAAGTAACAAAGTTTTAGCCAAAAGGCAGTTAATATGGCAAGACATAGACTCTTGCTTTAATGGTAGAATTAAGTCCGGAATTATCACAAATTTAAAATTTAAAGAACCAAAAGAATTTTTACGACAAGCATTTAGGATTTTTTCTTTCAGAGTTAAAAAAGAGTTAAATCATTGTTTGTTAAAAGTAAACGTTGTGTTTTCGGGATTATTTATAAAACCTCAAAATCTGGAAACATCAGTAAAGCATTTTTCAACAAAAAATAATATTATTGACCATAATACAAATATTTTTCAATGGTTTCAAGAGAACGTTGTTGATAAAATTTTATGTAAATTAGAGGACTTTCAAGAAAAAGATAGTGGTTGGGCTTTGTGTGAAATTTGGTATCTAAAAGTTAATATAAATAAATATAATCCAATTACAGTATGTTTCAGCACATATGTAGAAGTACCTAAATTTATTCAAAAAACTAAGAGTGTAATAAATATTAAAAATAATGATTCATATTGTTTTTTGTGGTCTGTGGTTTGCGCCTTGCATCCACCACCTCAGTACAAAAATGTTTATCGTACATCGTCTTATCCTCATTTCAGTCAAGTTTTAAAATACAATGAAATTACCTTTCCTATGACTTTAAAAGATATCCCAAAATTTGAATCTCTAAACAGGTTAGCTATAAATGTATTTTGCATTGAAAAACAAACAATTTTACCATTAACTTTGACCAAAACAAATTTTCCCACAAAAATCAATTTACTAATTTTACCTTGTAATAACTCTAAGGAAATTAGCTATTCTGAAAACAATATTAACAGTAGTAGTCGTTTAAACCATTTTCATTTTGTCTGTATTAAAAATTTAAGTCGATTATTAAACAAACAAGTTGGAAATGTACAAAATAAAAAATGGTTTTGTGAGCGATGTTTTAATCATTTTAAAAGTGAATCAATTTTATTAAAACATTCAACTGAATGTCAACTTGTAAATAAGTCTAAAATAACTTTACCTACAGAAAATGATAAGACTTTAACCTTTAAAAATTATTCAAATAGATTGGAAGTTCCTTTTGTAATTTATGCAGACTTGGAAAGTTTGCTTCTAAGTTATAATGATACAAATAAAACAAATAAAACCAAAAAGTATCAAAAACATGAACCTTTTAGTATTGCATTTTATTTAAAATGTTCTTTTGATGACTCTCTTTCTACATTTCAAATGCACACTGGAACAGACTGTCAGACATGGTTTGTAAGGAAACTTGAAAAAATTGCTTTAAAAATAAAGTCTATATATTCAAATCCTATTACCATGAATAAATTAACCCAAGAAGAAAATAATACTTTTTATGCTCAACGGTTTGTCACATTTGTTCGAAACCATTTTTCAGAGTCTGATTTCAAAGTTAAAGATCACTGCCACTTAACTGGAAATTATAGGGGACCTGCACACAATTCTTGTAATTTAAACTTTAAAAATAAACCCTTTATCCCTGTAATATTTCACAATCTCTCTGGCTACGACAGTCATTTCATAATAAAAACCCTTTGTACTGATATAAAAGGAAAAATAAGTATACTTCCTATCAATAAAGAGAAATATATTTCATTTACAAAATATATTAAAAATTCCAATATTCAATTTCGATTTTTAGACTCTTTCAAATTTATGGCTAGTAGTTTAAATAAATTAGCTTCATATCTAAATGATGATCAGAAAACAGTTACAAAACGATTTTATAAAAATGAATCACAATTTAAGTTAGTTACACGAAAAGGGGTTTTTCCATATGAATATGTTGACTGTTGGGAAAAGTTGCAATCAAAATGTTTGCCACCGATTGAAACATTTTTCTAGCAAAATTCATAATTCCTCCACTTTGCGAGAGATATCGTATACATGCCAAGTGTGGGACACCTTTAATATTCAGACTCTTCAACAATACGCTGAACTCTATTTAAAAACTGATGTCTTACTTCTCGTCGATGTTTTTGAAAATTTTCGGAAAATTTATTTAAATACTTACCAGTTAGATAGTTTACATTATTTTACGGCTCCTGGTTTGGCATTTGACAGCATGTTAAAAATAACTAAAGTAAAAGCCGATTTATTAACTGGCATTGATATGATTATGTTTATTGAAAAAGAATTAGAGGTGGTATTTCTCAGTGTTCTAATAGATATGGTAAGGCTAATAATAAATATTTGGGCAGTGATTATAAACCTCTGAACCAACTACTTATCTTATGTATTTTGACGTAAACAACTTATATGGAGCTGCCATGATTATCCTCTACCCACTGGAGAATTTTCAATGGTTGGGATATTTATCATGAGTTAAATATTTTAGAAATACCCACTGATTCTAAGATTAACGGTTACATTTTTGAATTGATCTTCAATATCCCAAAAATTTATTTGTCCTACATAAAGATTTACCACTTTGTCCTGAGCATTTAGTCCCTCCCACTTCTGCGACTCTTATTCCCAAATTATTAAATACACTTTATGACAAAAAAAAAATGTTATTCATTATATAGCTTTACAACAAGCTATTCAGCTGGAGTCTTAAGATTGGAAATATTTATAGATGTTTAAAATTTAAACAATCTCCGTAGTTAAAAACCTATATTGATTTAAATACTGAACTACGTAAACGTAGCAAAAATGATTTTTTGAGAAGAACTTTTTTAAACCTCATGAATAATGCACCTTACGAGTCAATATTGAAAATGTAAGAAAATACCGAGACGTAAAAGTGGTTAATAAATGGTCAGGACTTTTTGGCGCAAATTATTATATCTCTCAAACTAATTTTCATAGTTGTGAAATATTTGATAAAGACATGATTCTTATTGAAATGAGCCAGTTAAATATTAAATTTAATAAACCCATTTATATTGGAATATAAATATATATATATCCAAATTGGGATATTTCGAAAACAATTTTTGTTCAATTTTCATTACAATTATATTAAACCAAAATTTCAATCAACTCAAAATTATTATACAC
>JAUTXW010003711.1:0-62622 GCA_030620095.1 Kuschelorhynchus macadamiae | reverse complement strand
ATTCCATTTAATTAAAGTACATTATATTATATAATATGTTTGCGATATCAACATCGACATTTGATAAGAAAATATTTATGGGTAAATTTTCTTAATGCGTAATCACTGTTATGGAGGAAAATTTTTAAAACATACTTATAAAAAAACGAACACTATGATCAAATGACAAAAAAACGGGAAAAGTTGTCTAAAATTTTACAAAATTTTGAATAACTATAACTACTAGAACGTATTGTTAGGTAAGTATTACATAATATTTAACAATGCATACCATAAACCTAAGCCTAAAAGTCTCGATCATATCAACGAAACTAACTTATACTTACAAATATACCTAATATTTACAAATAATCAGATTCAGAATTAGAATCGGAATTAAAATCAGAATCAGAATTATCTTCATCTAAATCTAGTTCTAAATCTGATTGAGAAGGTGACAATATTTCTGGAGGTAATAATAAATTTACAACTTCTTTATCTAACGACTTTGAGTTTCGCTTGGGAATTTTTCTAATGGTGGATATGACCGGATCCGAACATAAAAGCAGTCTATTAAAAATATCTTCTAATGTTTGTTTTCGGGAGCATTTTTGGAAAATCCTTCCCATTTTTTAATGTCCTTGTTTAAAGCTTCCTGGGCCTCTTCACTTAGTTGGCCAATTGGAATTCAGGAATGATTTTATAATGTCACTGGAATGAATTAAAATTTTATGGACTGTAGTCGGCATACAATACCATGGGTATTTTTCAACTAAAAGTTTTGCTGTAGATATCGCATAAGTTTTAAAACAGTCTAAATTAATATGATAGCCACTAGATATGGTTTGTATAATAACTCTTAAACGTCTAATAACTTCCTCGTCTATACCTGTTATTTCAGCAGACAACGACACATTTTCAAAAAAACGACGAGCAGTATTTCCGTCGTTGCTGCTACCAAACCCAGGTTTAGGACGATCAACTATTAAACCCAATTTGGACTTAAATTTCTCTTGAATTTCCTTTTTTCTTTCGGCTACAATTTTTTTGTTTTCCTCCCCTCTAGCTTGCCATTGCTTTATAGGCAGTTTATATGCCATATGCAACAAGTATTCAAAAAACCGGATCCATGCATGGAGGCTGGAAAGACCAAAAGATAGTGTGGAACTATTAATACTTTTGTTTAAAATAAAATCAATGTTGTTAAAGTTTTTCGAGGTTTCTCCGCATATATAACATTTTTGAGTTGATGTTGTGGATGTGGCAGCATTGCATATTTTACCATCAATCATTGTAAATAAGAGTGAATGGGAAATATGGATTACTCTGGTTCCTAAATTAACAGCTGTAGGGGTTAAATCTTTAATTTGATTTTCTATGTAATTTTTTTCTAGAATAGTAATATCAGTGGTCTCTTTAATAAACTGTAATCTTATTGGGCGACAAAATCGGGGAGAACCAGGCCGAGGATTCTGCCAAACTATTTTTTTAATTAAATTACCAGATATGAGTTGAAGTGGTACAAGAGATGTTAGAAAGATACTAGAATCTGAGTCATTTTTGTTTTCAAATTTTTGTTTATATTGTGTGAACCCCGAACTCCCATCACATCCCCACTTACATATTAACGTTAATGCTTGTAGTTCATTTTCCGGCAAAGATTCTAAAACATCAGTTTGTAATTTTACAATCCTTCTCACTGTGTGGTCTAATAATGCACTTAACTTCACTTCCGCTTGAGTCTCGGTAATTGTCAAACATTCGCGATCTGGATAGCAAAGTTTTTTAGCCTGCTGAAGCTTCTTGTAAGAAGGAAACCTCTTTTTGTCGACACTTCTTACTACCTCGTATTGATGGCGAGTGAGTTTTGCCTCGACAAGAACTGATAACGCCTGTTCCTCACAGAGTTCCACTACTTTTTCTTCCCGGTTTTTGTATGCTAGTCTATACTTCTTTGCCCTAGTTGGAGTTGAAAATTTAACGTCTTTTACTACTGTAGCCGCATCTGTACATCCCTCTGCTCTGAGTTTCATTTGAACAGCATAGGTAAGTTCGTCGGAGGTATATTTTGTTCGGATCTCTTCAGTTTTTCTTCGCTTTGATCGTTCACTGATGCTGCTGGAAAATTCTAGCGATGGGCGACCTCTCGATGTAGATGAAGATGAAGCTGATGTTTGAGTTATCGTATTAAAAATGGGAATATTGATGGTAGTGTCCAGCCATTTTTGATTTTTTGCAAAAAATCTTTCCTTTTTGTAATGCGCTGATTTAAATTTAGTTTTAAAATCCGAATTGAAATGGGAAAGCTTATGTTTAATCACATTTTCGAAATTCTTAGGGCATTTAATTTGATTTATTACATAAGTTAAAAGATGCCTATATCTCTGTTCAAACTTATTCGACTCGCATGCTAAGATCACCTCAGAAAGAGTTCTTTTGCTGAACACAAAGTATTCTTTGGTACAATGCGGTGTTGATCCTATAAACAAAATAATAAATAGGTTTTTGTCTATGGAATGATGTTTAATAATAATACATTTTCTCTAAAAATCCAAAAATAATAATTATTATGCATAGGTAAGTCAAAAGGTATTAAGAAAAATGTAAAATTGGCTGCCGCATTATTTATATTTTAAAGTGACAAGACATTTCTATGGTTTTTTACGAGAGGCCGTTAAATGCGGCAAATTTCTTTATTTCAATCAAAAGACAAACAATTAGTTTACAATAAATCAGAATTTTTCTAGCCCGGAATATCCCGGAAGTTGACCAAAACACTAATGAATTATTTATTTTCTATAAAATATTGACATATCCATGTAACCATCCACAAATTTTTCAAAAATTTCAAAAATATTTTATATAAATTTATTAAAATAATATTGTTTAAAGCAGTACCTACCATCAGGTATAGAATTCATTTTGTCTGGTAACACAAAACACCACTAAACACTAATATTCTGAACACAAATAAAATATTTAAACTAAAATGTTAAAAACAGTTCTGACATGACATCACGGTTTGACATCCACTCCCGGCCTACTTAAAAAATATTTACGCATGTCAAGTGTTAGCTAAGCAATGCAAATAACATATTCTAATCATTAATGGATGTTTCTAACAAAATTTTGCAAATTTTAATTCTTACGTTTTGGCCAGATTTTATTTCAAATTCCCCATTGTGCGTTGTATGGATGGTCGATATCTTCTTTTAAAAAATTGTGACAAAACCGACTCGCTAAATTTAAACAAATCACATATCTATATTTAGGGTTGCCAACTTTTAAATTTCAAAATAAAGGATATTTTAGAAAATAATTGCTTACTGTAATAAAAATGCGCCGCAGGCAAAGTTTTTTTTTGCGCATTCACCATTTTATCATTTTTTTTTATTCTGTGTAGAAGTTTCGGCGTAAATCTAAAGATGACAAATCCTAATATGTAATAGCCAATGATTTTTCATAATATTTTTTAATTTAAAAAATTAACAATAAAAAAACTTTGTTACAATAATTTTTATTAACATTTTTTTACATAAAAAGAAGATAACACAAACACAAAACATAAATTCTGTTTTCTACTAAATAACAGCATAAAAACCTACATACAAAAAAATAACATTTAGGTCTACAAAACTTTTTTAAATTTATATTTTTCTTGAGTTTTTGCTTTTTGAAGTAAACTTGTATTGTTTTTTACACTATCAAAAAATTGGGCACAATTTTCGTTTATATTAAAATATATGTACAATTCATTTTTAATTAAATCAATACTACATCTGTTTCTCTCATCGGACCACTTAAAATTTACCACACTAAACACTCTCTCTGGAAATGCCGATGAGGCAGGAATACTTATAAAAAATTAAATTATTTTAAATAAATTACTAAAATCACAATTATTAATATTTTTAAAAATAAAGTGCCACTTGTCACTAGAGCAAGATTTTGGAAAATGTTCGCTTCGTTTAATTAAATCAAAATTTTCCTTTAGGGAAATCATTTCTTCAAATAGTAGGTCCATGTTTACATTTAGCTGATCTTTTAAGTTACATTTTTCAATAATTTGCACCAAATCATTAAATCCTGGACATTTCTCTTTTAAGGACAAATTTGAAATAATATAAAGCCAATTATCTTTGTTAAAGTTGAACCATTTATTTAAATAATGTATTGCCCCGTCAAGAAAACCTAAAAAGTCTTTTATCATAAGTTCTCTATCTTGTGTAAATACATTTTCATTTTTTAACGTTTTACCAGTTTCATAACCAAAAAACTTCTCATTTTTTCTAGTTTCTAATGGGTTTTTAAAATCAGTCATAATTTGAAAAATTTCACACGCTGTTGTTTTATTTGATTCAATTTTTTTTATTGTTTTTTCAAAAACTTCACAAATATTATGTATAAATAACAGGTAAATTTCTATTTTAAGAGGCACTTCTATTGAATCGGGAAAAATATTTAGAATGTTTTTAAGTTGCTTGGAACATGCTTCTTGTGCACTGAGAAAATAAGAGCATAATCCTTGCCAATTTACAAGAAGCCTTTCAATACATGGTCCCATAGAAAGCCATCTAGTGACTACATGACGTAAAAGCTCTTTATAAGTACTTTCAACAAATAGGCAGAAATCTTGCAACTCCTCTCGCCTTTTTGCTGATTGAGAAAAATGCGCGTATATTTTTAAGACAAGGTTTTCTACGTCTAAATCTAAATTACCCAGAGAATGTTTGAAGCAATTATGTAAAATATGCTCATGGCAATTAGCTTTTAAAATGTTTGGATTTGCGCTTTGAAGATTTGTATATAATGAATGATTTTTGCCAAAATTTGCGTTGGTATTGTCGGCATTTAATGAAGATACTTTTAATAAAGATAAACCCAATTGCCCTAGCGACTTATGAACCGCTTTAAACATTCCATTGGCTGACTCATCGGGATTTTCGTAAAAATCAATGATTTTATTTGTAAGTCCTTCACTTTTAGAAAAATATTGAATGCAAATGGGAAACAATTTTCTATTTTTCCGATTTGAAGCATCTATTTGTATGGAAAAAAATATATCTTTTAAAGCAAATAAAACGTTTTCAATTGAAAATGGACCAAGAATATTTGTAACATATGCTTCTGATTTTGTTCTTCCACATGACAATTTTTGGGCAATTTTTGAGTCTGTGAAAATTTTTGAATTCAATTTAATCTGGCAGTCAGTTGAGTTATATGATATATGGTGTTTAACAGCATGAAAAACCTGAACAAGCTCAGACGATATAACCATACCTTCTTCTTTTGTGTCTTTTTTCGCAAAAAATGTTTCCATGACCCTGGATGATTTTGCACTTTGGCTGCGCTTTTTATGGCCCTCACTCTCCATATGTTGCTTTACAGATGATATTCCCATAGAGCCGATAGAAAAATAATTATTGCACATCGTGCATCGTGCTTCATTTATATGTTTTCCCTCCTTGAGCCAAGCGGCATATTCCTTAACTTCTAGCCATGCTTTGTTAAATACACAAAGTCTTTTTCTTTTCTTGGGCGGAGTGGAAGGACAGGTAGATGTAGATGGCTGTGACTTTGAAGCCTCACCACCACTGGGTTCGCCTTTAACATTGTTCTTGTTCATAATTATCTATAAAATAAATAGCGCACGTCAATTGTGAATTCAGAAACAATTAGTGAATACAGAAATCAGAAATGTTAAAATAACATTATTTTTTATAGAATGTTTTTGCTTAAACTTAAAAGAGTTTTCACTTACCTTTAAGATAATAGAATAAAACACTATATTTTAAACTGCATACATAAATAACACACAAAGAGAAAAAAATAAACGCTCTGCATAGGCCAACCTATTACCTACCAATAAGAAAATATCGCGAATTTTGCGGGAATTCGCGCCGAGACATGCACGGGGAATCACCGACATTTTTGACATTTTCAAGTGTTGCCAATGTTGCCATTGCCAACTGTAGGACATACACAATAAATAACAACCTTAAAAAAATTAAATAACTAATTTTTTAGTCGTAAAAAGGATTTATTTTTAATAATTCAAAGATGTTTGGATTTTAAAGGACACTTATAGTCCTTTGACACCTTTTCAAAGGTCAAAGGACTTAATTTTCAAATAAAGGACTGTCCTTTCAAATAAAGGACGGTTGGCAACCCTATCTATATTAGTATATATAATTAGTAAAGATTTTCAATGGGTCAAATATGAACTTGTAATCAATTGTCAGACATTTTTATGAATGGCTAAACCCTGACCTATGTGCTACGGAAATACTAAATCTTGTTTATAAACCGCCAATTTCATTGAAAAAATCAACAAAACGACGCTAATGGTGTCACTCTCTAAATTTATAATGAAAAATTTACTTTATCTTAACATTTTTTATATATAAAGTAATTATTTAAAAATATACTTAAATTAATACGTAATTAACGGGATAACAAAACCACAGCTTCCTACCGTTAGTGCCCGCGCGTATTCCAAATCTATTTTCCGATGTTTTAAAAAATGTTTACATCTCTAATGATGGTTTGATTGACGAGCCCGGGCTAGCCTAACGCCAATGGAACAAATCCACCACTCCATATGCACACATATATATATATATATATATATATATATATATATATATATATATATATATATATATATATATATATATATATATATATATATATATATATATATATATATATATATATATATATATATATATATATATATATATATATATATATATATATATATATATATATATATATATATATATATATATATATATATATATATATATATATATATATATATATATATATATATATATATATATATATATATATATATATATATATATATATATATATATATATATATATATATATATATATATATATATATATATATATATATATATATATATTAATACAGACTTGAAATTCAGTGAGCTACCTCGTTACTATGTACACTTTCTCCCACATCCAAACCTAATTCATTCCCAACCTAACATATTGCGCATTCTTAAGTATTGTTAGTTTTATTAGAGGAAAAAAGAAAACTTTAAACTTTACAAAAATTATACGGCCCGCACGCAGTTTCATAGAATCCCGACCAGGGCCGTAGCCAGAAGTTTTTTTCGGGGGGGTTTGCTCAGAGACATAGACAGAATTTAATTTATGGGGGGGGGGCAGGCAGGGTACATAAGCGCCGCAGGCGAAAATTTTTCGGGATGCCACGCCCATAATGATTATTTTTTTTACTTTTTTATGTTTTCTCTTTTGTTAGTTAAATAGTAAAACAAACGAATTAATATAATACAAAACTAAAAATTGTATGTTATGCGCTTTTTTAAAGTAAATTTCTGAAACGACCTATAATAATAAGGTATGTATGTATCCCTATGGGTTTGCTGATTGAGGAATAATCAAGTATACAATAATGGTTGTATAAAACGTATTTATTAGTTCAAACATTTATAAGCGTTTATAAGGCTAAACTAAAGTGTTAAATTTAAACGACGGGCTTTTTCTACAAAAATATTAATTACTTCCTGATTGTTTATGTTTATGTTTCTATATATACTCATTAATGCTAAGTCAGACATTCTTTCTTGGCCAGAACTATTTCTTATATAACTTTTAATGCGTTTCATTGTAGAAAAGGTACGCTCTGGGGTTGCAGTAGTCACAGGTAATGTACATAAGATTTTTATTAACTCGTAAACGTTAGGGAAAAACTTCTTATCGCACATATCTAATGTCTGTAAAGCACTTTGTGGAATATCTTTAATTTGATTTTCCCATTTAGTCTGCCAAATTTTTATTTCCGATATGGCAACTTCTTTTTCAACAAACTTGCTATAAAAATCAATGGTTCTTTGCAGCTCCTCATCAACAAGTTCTTCAATATTTTTTAGGTTTTTTGGCAACAATTTATTTAAAGATTTAAATATTTCTTTATGCTTAAGAAATCTGCTATGGATTTGTGAAAAAAAATCGTCTATAAAGGGGATAGCTATAGCGATTCTGTAGTATTCTTTAGGAGTGTGAACACTTATGTTTACACGATTAATTTGCCTTTTATTAACTCTTGGGATGGTAACGACTTCATTCACTGACTCAAGCATGTTTGTGGCATTTTCAAAAATTCCATGGAAAAAAATGTCCATGTTCTCGCGATTTTTTTCGACTTGAAGTTTAACCTTTTCAATAAAAGCAAGAGCAGACGGCAAATCAATATCGACACTTTGGAGTATCTTACTGAGGTTTATTGTATAGGCAAACAAAGATTCTGCCACACACAAACTAATAACAAATTCACTTGAAATTACACTTTTTAAAAAAGCAGAAGCTTTTGAAGATGTTTCCATATCCTTGGATTCAGAGAGATCTTCTAATATTTCTACAATCGTAGTATAAATTTCTTTAAACCTCATAAGAGCAGTGTGATTCTCCACCCATCGAGTTTCGCACATCGGTACTAGTCGCGACCAACTCGTCTCAGGATAACTTTGTTTAATCTTTTCCTGAAGTAAGGTAGTGCGCTTAGCGGAAAGTCTAAAGAAGTTACCAATTGATTTTATCGTCCCTATACAATTGCGGACACCTTGAACCTGGCAAGAATGACTTATAGCTAAATTAAGGGAGTGAGAGCTACAGTGTACATATAAAGCACAAGGGTATAATTTTCTTATTTCGGCTTGAACACCACTAAAAGACCCAGACATGGCCGCTGCACCATCATAACCCTGACCAATCATCATACCGCAATCAAGTCCAAAAGTGCTAAGTGTTTGTAATATTAAATCAGATAATCTTTTTCCGGTTGCATCTTTAACGGGTACAAATCCCAAAAAATTTTCTTTAATAACGTGTTGATTTTTTTCATTAATATCAATATATCTTATACACAAAGTCATTTGTTCTATCCTGGAGACATCAGTGGTTTCATCAGCTAGTATCGAAAAAAGACCCGATTTTGAAATATTTTTTATTATTTCTTTTATTATAATAGACCCACAAATCTTAATAAGTTCATTTTGCACAGTTGGGCTTTTATATTGCGCATTAAGTCCACTTTTTTCCAAATGAGTTTTCAAAACAGTATCGGTTTTTGCACGCATACGCAATAACGCTCGAAAATTTATATCAGGCTCTGAATCGTTTGTATTAATCGCTCTGCCACTATCATTTGTGCCTCTTAAAGCGAGCTCTTGCCTGCCACACAATTTAATTATTTCAATAATCGAAATTAGTTTTTCGCGGTTCTCCATAACTTTCTGTTTATAACTTTGATTAACCTGCTCGATTACACTGGTTTGTTTTTTAGAAAAAACTTGCACAAAATTTTCGGCCAATAAAAGAGATTTTTTTATGATATATGTTTTGCTCATGTTGTGAAAATACTTCTATTGCATCTTTGTATTTATTAAAAGGTTTTTTTACTAAGGCTGACAACTTTTGGTTTCCTCCCTTTCCAGCTGCTTCATTTGCAAATAAAACGCAATATTTACATAGTGCTCCTTGTTCATTAAGCTTGGTATATGCTAACCACGGAAATCTAGTAAACCAAGTATACTGAAATTTTAAGTTTCTGCTACCTAAAAAGAAAAACAATAATCTGGATGCACTTTAATAAGGCGGGTCTATAATTTTTTTAATGACTGATTTTTTTAATTTCTACCCTTGTCCAGCCTATAAAAAAAGCAAAAATATGTGTAATTCGTAGATTCTTACGGATTACACATTTTTTTGGGTTTTTTAATGGGCTTGACAAGGACAGAAATAGAAAAAAAGGTCATGAAAATAATAAAAAACCCGCTTTATTAAAGTGCATCCGAGATTACTGATATTTTTTTTCATACTGACAATTTTGAATCTAAAATAAAATGTCCTAATAATGTAAATAATTATTTGTTAAACATATAACAACGTATTTATTTTAGGCATAAAAAAGTTTATTTATTTTTTTAAATGCGTATTTATCAAATTTGTTAACGCATCAATTGGGGTAAAAAATAAGTCATAAGGTAAAAGTATACGTATATATCTTGTAATCTATTTTCAATCAATTTTCGTTTTTTTTTAAACAATACCTATTTTTTTAATTATTTTATTTTTTATTAAAATGTTGATTTTTATTTAAGTTATATCTTACCTTGTTTTGGAAAATCGTAGGAAGTCTTGGGCTTCCAAGGCGATTCAATCAATGTATATTTTAAGTCATCAGTTATATATTTTTGTAAACCATTTCCTATGTCAAAATCACTTTCTGTATTACTACAACTACTACAAGGTGTAACATCGGTTTTAGAAGTTAATGGGACGTCACCGACCTTAGCCGTAACGTCTGTAGTATTCTGTTCGTGTTCGTGGTTATCTTTATTGGCAATATTATCACTAACATCACTACTAGCACTACGTTTTTCAAAGCTAAAATCGAACAGAGTTGTGCTTTGCTTTCGTTTCGACATTATTTTTATTTATTCACAAAATGTGCAGCAGTACGTTACGTGCTTATAACTTAAAAAGACTGCAGGCCGTAACGAAAAACCAAAACAGATCTTGGTGATTCCCCGAAACCAAATCAAATATCGTCTGTACACGTTTGACGTTTGGCGTGTTAGCGCGCGGCTGGCTGCAATAAATATTAGTCTAGGTGTACATCTCAGAAAAAGGCTTCGACGCGAGAGCGGCAGTTACAATAATTTTTAACAAATTCGTTAAAATAGTTAGGAAATTATTTAAAGGTAATAATTTTTTTTATGTAATTAAACGGCAAGTTTTTTTTAAATAGCTTATAAAATTTGCATATTATTGAAATTTCGGGGGGGGGTCACAACCCCCCTAACCCCCCCCCCTGGCTACGGCCCTGATCCCGACATATCGGACTGCGTTTTGCATTCGAACGTGTCCGTTGAAATTCGCTATCCGATCCGATGAACATATATTATAGTAAATTCACACAGCAACACTTATGCACCGTTATAGGGATCTGTTCCTAACAATGGCATGAGAACGTAATATTTTATTTTGTCCGACAGTAATGCAAAATACCGTATGAAATTAAATCTACTTTCTAATTCCCAATATATTTGAAGATGAAAATTTATGAATTTAAAAATTCATTTTTATTTAAATTATATTAATCTTTATGAAATTTGTGAATGTCCGTAGCACCCGATATTGATTGCAACGGAAATTCTTCATATAAATAACGTAACAGTCATTCAGCATACCATTACGTTAAATATATCCCGAAACACAAACCGGGCATCCGAAATATAAAGCCCGTTATTGAATATTTGTTGTAAAGTATTTTCCGAATGCAATATAGAAATATATGCGACCGGTATATACGAACTGACATAAAAAACTTTACAAATCAAAATAATAAATAAACAGAATTAACGAAGAACAACTTAACCTCATTAAATTTGTCCTAAACGAAAGGTGTAAATCTTTTTTTTTGTGCATAATGAAATAGAAATAAAGTGTGTGCGATTATATTATTTAGTAATAAAAATAACTATTTGTTCCTCGTTTTGTACACTCGTCAATAAATATAACTTATAAGACTAATTTTAACGACAATAAATAACATTGTTTTGGCAAACGGGATTAAACCTATCTGTATTTTATAAAAACATTTCCAACACAAATTTCCGTGATTTTATTCAAAATATTTCCAGCATATTACAAAATATTAACATTCTAAAGGTAGCCAGTCTTAATTTACTTTTTCTTAAAAAAAAAAATTTAAATATATTTACATCTTACAACCACACGAGAGAAATAAGGATTAAATATCTAATGGTCTTTATCCAACACCAATGTAAAATAAAACAAAACTTGATATTCTTATATTTACGAATCTAGATTTTAGAAAGTCACTTTAATACAGTCTCTTTTGTATAATATAGTCTTGTTTTTAAACATTTCCAAATTTTCTGATGTATGATAGAATTACTGGAAAACAACTTGCCATAACAAAACACTTTTACCTATTCTTAAATATCTTATCTGTGAAAGTGAATAAGCACACATCACAAATTCATATACCTGCAAGTACCAAAATATAATGAAACTGACCGCAGACTGTCTATGCAAAAGTACACATCTAATATGAAATATTTTGAAATTTTCTGATGTAAGAAGACGGAGATGCTCTAGAAAATGACTTGTTCAAAGAAATACTTTTGTCCTTTCCAAAACATCTCACTTTTGAGAGCTCACAATCACTTATTATGAATCCACATACCCGTAAGAATTATCACAAATTCATATACCTGCAAATGCCAAATGTAATGAAGTTAACCGCAGACTATCTATGCAAAAGTACACATCCAATATGAAATATTTTGAAACTATCTGATGTAAGAAGATGTGGAGATGCTCCAGAAAAAGACTCGTGACTCGTACAAAGAAATACTTTTGTCCTTTCTAAATCATCTCACTTTTGAAAGCTCACAATCACCTGTTATGAATCCACATACCTGTAAGTATTAAATTCAATTATGCACATCACAAACTGTCTATGCGAAAGTATTTACTACATGTCACATAGATTAATTTTTAATCTTCTATTGCTCTAAACATTACCAACTTATGTTGGTCGTCCTTCAAACTGTTTGTCTTTTAACTGAATGCATTTTTTTTAATATATCCAGAGATAAATATATTAATCTAATTTTTCTGGCCATTTAGGATAATCTTTCTTGTAGAACAATGACATACCTAACATATAAATGATGAAAACAATAGTGAGGAGAATAAGAATTAAAAAAAAACTCAATGCAAACCACTAACAGGAAACCCTCTTTCCTGTGACCGTCATCAGTGATATATGTATTTTTTCCTAAATTTTCTTTTGCTCAAAATCCTAACAGAGGCCAGTTATAAAACACTGCCCCTAAAACTTTAAGCATATCTAACAAAAAAAATATCTCGATCATTAAAATTACTGCTTTTTTTATACACTTCTTTAAAATATACATTGCCATCAATATGTTTTACATTCTACTAAAATTTCTGCTGACCACGTAGCTCAATAGACCTATTTAGTACTTTTTTGTAATCACCTCTATCTTTATCGTTGCATACTTTCAATAATTACAGTATAAACACATTAAATCAGCCATTTGCAAATTATAGAACTGGATAATAAAAAATATAAAGCTCAGCTTACGGTAATGTATGAAATGAAACAAAAAGTTTCGTCAATTGTATTTTTTATTGCACATGTATTATTATTGACATGGATATAGATTTCAGTAAATCAGTATTCTATCCGTTCGTTAAAAAAAACTGGAAACACATCAGACAGATCCCTTCGCATCACCGTGTCACATCAGAAAATTTCACCCGTGCAACATACGGAAGAGCCATAATTGAAATAAGCTTTCTATGGTACTCGCAGGAGTTCCTATGAATGCATACTTTAAGGTCATACAGCTAAACGCTCTGAAATGAAAAAAAAATGTATAATTAATTACATTTAAAAATGAAAGAAGGTCAAAAAAATCATTAACCGATAAAATTTCTTGCATAATATAATTCTCTTATGTCTTTTTACATTAATTTTGATACTCTACATGCAATATCTTTTGAAAATCTAAAAGATAACTATTGCACGATACGAATGGATAATGTTCCATACATCTTTTTACATTAAATTTTTCTGTGTACCCTTGTAAAACTTTAAATTTAATCTTAAAAAATAACTTTCCTCCATAAGCCCATCGTATACCCTATCGTTGATTGACAAACTTGGTGCTAACCCGGTGCAAATTCACCTAAAGGTAAAGGTCATTCATTCATTTAACTGGCAATGCAAAATTCATACGGACACGGTTTTCCTAAATAATTTTCCACCAACTCCAAAAGTACCCCTAGGGGGATTCTTCGACATGACGATTTCATATTTGGCAATTCCGAAAACGTAGAATTAATAGGTTTCGGAATATCGACCATCATCAGAAAATTTCCACCTATATAACGCATAGCAGGAACGCGGCAAAATTCGCGCGCGACACATTCGCGAGCGCCGACATTAATTTCCCACCATAAAATGTTAAAAAAAAAAATTGATTTTTTTTGCTCGAAAAAAATCGAAAGGGAACCGACCCCTCTTTGAAAAATTTCGAAAAATCGGTTTTTCGCAGATAATTCGAAAACGGCGCGAATTACAAAAAAAACCCAAATTACGTAAATTGTAGGGAACGGAGCGAAGCGCGCGCCGATACGCCGCGATCGAGGATACAGTGGGCCGTTCGCCAGTTACAGGCCAAAAACTAAATTTCGGTTTTCGGCACGTATCTGCCAAACGAAGCGCGTCAGACTCGATTCGTATTTTTTTTCGAAACGTACTAATCGGTCCGCGAAAAAAAAGCTCAGTTGAATTTTTTCATAAAACCCATGGGAAGCCGAATAAACGTGTCGGTGAAGGTTTTTCATTTCGATTCGTCGAGCTTTTCGGCCGTTTCGAGCCTATACGTTGATCGACCCCAAACTTACGTCTAGGAGGGTTTTTCAACGAGCGAACTTCATTTTTCATAGTTTCGAAAGCGTGGGAATAGCACTTTTCGAGATATCGACCATCTTCAGATCCGAGAATTTTTACAATTTTTTTTAAATTTTTACAATCACGCTATGGGGTAAATAGGGAAAAATAAAAAACCTTTTATTCTGGCATTTTTCCCCGTGTCTGTCCAAATAACGAAAATAAATATGCGACGTTGCCAAACGTACTTCGAGAAAAATATCTGTGGCTTTTTTAAATTACCAAACACATGCTAATTCCAAATTAGCGGGTTTCGAAAATATAAAAACAACCGATTTCGAGATATTAAACATTATCAGGTAATTTTCACGTATACAACGCACAGTAGGAGCGCGATAAAATCGACGCGCGACACATTTAGGGGTTCCTACGAACGCCCATATTAATTTCCCGTCATAAAATACCGAGGAAAAAAAGTTGATTTTTTGCCCGAAAAAAATCGAAAGGGGTACGTACGTACGTACACCCCTTCGAAAAATTTCGAAAAATCGGTTTTTCGCAGATATTTCGAAAACGGCGCGAGTGACGAAGAAAACCCAGATTACGTTAAATGTGGGGAACGGAGCGACGCGTACGCCGATACGTCGCGATCTAGGATACAGTGGGCCGTTCGCCAGTTATAGGCCAAAACTAAATTTCTGTTTTCGGCCCGTATCTGCCAAACTAAGCGCGTCAGGCTCGATTCGTATTTTTTTTCGAAAAGTACTAATCGGTTCGCGAAAAAAAAGCTCTGTCGAATTTTTTCATAAAACCCATGGGATGCCGGATAAACGTCGGCGAAGGTTTTTCGTTTCGATTCGTCGGGCTTTTCGGCCGTTTCGGACCTAACCCGTGATCGACCTCAAACTTACGTCTAGGGGGGTTTTTCGACGCGCGAAATTCATTTTTCAGTTTCGAAAGCGTGGGAATAACAGTTTTCGAGATTTCGACCATCTTCAGATCCGAGCATTTTTACTATTTTTTTAAAATTTTTTCAATCAGGTAATTGGGTAAATTGGGAAAAATAAAAAACCTTTTATTCTTTCATTTTTCCCCGTATCTATCCGAATAATGAAAATAAAAATGCCACCTTGCCAAACGTTCTTCGAGAAAAATATCTATGGCTTTTTTTAAATTACCAAATACATACTAATTCCAAATTAGCGGGTTTCGAAAATATGAAAACAACAAATTTTGAGATATCGACCATCTTCAGATCCGCAAAATTTTTACATTTTTTAAAAACATTTTCGTTCACGCCATAGGGTAAACGGGCTAAAATAAAAAAATTTTTACTCTCGCATTTTTCGTCATATCTGTTCAAATAACGGAAAAAAAATGGCGGACGGGAAGAGAAAATCTGAAAATTTCCTGGGAATTTTTTCGCTGCGCCAACTAATAGACGGGCAAAAATAAAAAACTCTTTGCTCTTGCACTTTTCGCCGTATCTTTTCGAATAACGACGAAAAACTAACATTAAGTTTAATGACCCCCCAAATGCATTACCTCTTACGGCGGGAACGACCAAAATATTTTTTTATATTTTTTTCGACCACGCCCTCGAATAAAAGAGCGCTCGTGGGAAGAAATGGGCCGAAAATGACCAGCGGATCGTTCGATTCGGCGACCGGTACGGCCCACTTTACGGTAAACCTAATTTTTCTGTTCTTTACATCCGGGCGTTTAAAAAATTTTAAAAAAAGTAGGGTTAAAAATGTTCGAATTTTTTTTTTTCATTTTCGTAATCTACGGAAAACATTAGCTGAAAACGACACCCATATTACGAGGTCCGGCGACGTATATATTTTTTCGACTTCCGATTTGAGCCCGAGTGATTTTTCGAGCGGCATATTTTTTTTCGGTTTTAGCTCGACGCGGCCGGGGGAAAATCGAATATATCGAATTTTTTTCAAATTTTAACTACCCGACGGCGGTCATTTTGAAAAAAAAATTATTCACCGTTCGACTCGCCGACCCCGAAAACCTAAGCAGAGAGCCGCCGCGGGTCGCTCTCGGCCACCGGGAAGCCGCAATCAAGAATTTTTTTTCGTGTTTTACGGTGAATCTAATTTTTCTGTTCTTTATATCCGGGCATTTAAAAAATTGTAAAAAATTTCGAAAAAAAAATTTTTTCGAAAAGTAGGGTTAAAAATTTTCGAAAAATTTTTTTTTCGTCGTTTTCGTAATCTACGCGAAAAATAAGCTGAAAACGACCCCCCGCCGACGGGCTAGCTGTTTTTTCGATTTTTCGTCGGAATTGGACGGGCCGCGTACAGTTTTTTTTCCGAGCCGCCCGCTAACCCGTCCCCGAATCGTTTCCCGGCTCGAAAAACGCTTTTTCGCCGTTTTCGCGAAATTCAAGGTGGCGGCGAATTTTTTTCGTTCCGCCATTTTCGCGATCCTCGACCTCGACGAAAATACGACGTCGAAAATCGCTGTCAAAATTTGACAGCTGTCAAAAAAATTTTTTTCCAAATTTTTTTTCGAGAGCTTTCTGTTCGACCCCCCATCCGTCGGTGAAAATTTCTTGGTTTTTGAGATAGAGCGCCACCGGTCAACTTTAGACAGTCCGGCTGTCAAATTTTTTTTTCGAAAATTTTCTTCAGAACCATACCTACGCGACCCCGAAGGCGATCCCGACCCCCGACGTCGCGTCATACCGTAAAAAACGCGCGCCCTTTTGACAGGTGTCAAAGATGGCGCCACCCGTCAAAATTTTTTTCCCCCCTATTCCGCGCCCCGACGCCGCCCTCGGATCGTTCCCGTCGCGTCTCCTTGTCGAAAATACCGAACGCCTGTCAAATTTTTGACAGATGAGCTGTCAATTTTTTTTTTCGCCAAAATAAATGATAGTTTGCAGCCATCTATAAAGTAATTTTTAAATATGTTCAGATTATTTGTTGAGTTCAGATTGACAAACAAAAATTTTTTGGCTTTATATATATATATATATATATATATATATATATATATATATATATATATATATATATATATATATATATATATATATATATATATATATATATATATATATATATATATATATATATATATATATATATATATATATATATATATATATATATATATATATATATATATATATATATATATATATATATATATATATATATATATATATATATATATATATATATATATATATATATATATATATCTATATATATATGATGAAAGTATTTGTACAGCTACCATGTGTCTATAAAAACTTAGGGTAAATGACATAATTCTTATGCGAATTACGAATAGTAACATATGTCCAGAAAAATTTCGGCTAATTCCTTAAGCCGAGTTCAACCTTTGCCAAATAATCAACATGTGCATTTTTTATTTTATTTTTAATAATTTACTCAATGTTGTTATATTTATTAAGTCAATAAGATTCTTCTAGACTTCCTATTCTTTTTATCAATTTGATAATCACTTGTTTATACCAAATAGAAAATGCTTTCCCAGTTGGGGATGATATAGATACACACTGAGCAAATATACTATGAAGTATTTTAAAAAACTCAGTTATCACAGCATTTGTATCACAACACTCATAACCAGTCTTCCATTTTTGAATTTTAAATAAAGTAATCATTAAATAAAAATTGGCTTTTTTAAAATTAAATTTAGTATTGAGAATTTGTTCACACTCACAACATTCATTCTTGCAACTAAAATTTACCAATAGTGCTGGATGGTGATGGTTAAGAAGTAAAAATGAGTAATCATCAGTTGATAACAAATACGTACTGTAAATGGGGCTAACAATCACTAAATGTAACGTAGTATTATAAATATTACGCACCCAATTTACGTGTTAAAAATTGGTATATTAACATTTTTCAATATGCCTTCCATGGGACCACTCCGGTAATATCCTGAATATTCCCTGAAAATTTCGTCCAAATTGGCTAAACCATGATTGAGCTTTGGATAAATTCCTTCTTTTTGAAGTCGAATAAAAAAGTTAAAATAGATATGTATGGTTCCCTGGGATCCCAACAGTTTTATTTTTGAGATATATTTGAAAGTGACATATTTGTATTCTCTCAACCTATACGTCGAATGCTGCTAGGATATGTAGAAAACTAGGTAATATACAAGAGTACTTTAGATTGGCAAGCATTTATCTGACTCAAACAAATTCGAGGTTAAAGTTTCTTAAATTGCCTATATTCATATTAGTCAACTCAATGTAAACTTAAGCAAAACATCCAAATTTAAAATCATAAAAATATTTGGATTATGGGAAGTACGAATTTCCATTAAAAGTACATTATATGCTGCAGTGTAGCCAGTTTCTTAATAGAATGGAATTAATAGATTGATCGACTTACCTGTAAGGATGAGATCGTAATTATTCGAGCTGTTGTCCGGAATGATTATTACGTAATGTAGTATGCATTGATTCATACGGCCAGCACAAAGTACAAAGAAAAAAAAAACAAATGACTCACCCTACTTGCTTATCCATCTTACGTGTCGCTTCATTGCATTCGTCTTGTTAATTAGATCGTAGGGAGTAAAAAAGGGTAGGGAGGGTTGTAATAATCATTCCGGACAACAGCTCGAATAATTACGATCGATCATCCTTACAGGTAAGTCGATCAATCTATTAATTATTCTTCGCTGTTGTCCTACATGATTATTACGTAATGTAGATGTTCAAAGAAAAAATCGATCTAATTAACTTAAACGACTTATATTACGTATCATCTGATAGAAAAAATATTCTGAAAAATGTACTATTATTAATAAATAACTATAACTGTAAAGTTAACCTAATCTATAAAGATTTAATTTAAACGATTTGTAATAACTACTCATTCTAATAGAAGATTTTTTTTTTTTTTACATACATGTATATATAATCTACTAATCTACATATAGGAATATACAATTGTTAACACATATATACAATATACAAATAATCACTAATTTCTATTTAACTTTTCGTTAAACTTTGTTCTATAATAGACCTAGCAAATTCACCTGGAGAGGACGTAATTGGTCTATTATAAAATTTTATAAATGTGTCAGACCGCTGTGACCAGCCAGCTGCATTGCGTATGACCTCTATATTAACCCCTGCTCGGAGAGCTGCAGATGTACTGGCATGTCTAGTGCTATGTGTGGCAAATTTTTCAGTATCTACTCCACTCTTCTGTAAAACATTTTTTACCCATCTACTTAAAGTTTGTGCACTAGCTGCGTGATGAGGTTTCTTCCATGTTATAAATAATTTATTTTCTTTATGAGGTCTTAATGGTAATGTTTTTTTAATATAGTACGTTAAAGTTTTTGCCACACATAGACTAGGGCGATCTAAAAATATCGGGAAAACTAATAAGGGCTGTAGTCTTTTATAGCCAGATGTTTTAATTTTGTCTGGAATGCGTATTTCCAAAACGTTCTCACTCTCTTTTATATTTTCTAAACTTATTTTAGATATTGTTTGGATCCTATGTGCCGAAGTTAAAGCCAGTAGAGTAACTAGTTTATAAGTAATTAATTGTAGTGATAAATTTTCTAAGGGAAATAATGTCTCTAAATATTGCAATACGAGGTTTGGATCCCATGTGGCAGCATATTTGGGTTGAGGGGGCTTAAGATTAAATGCCCCTTTAAAAAAACGTTTTATTATTCTTTGATCTTTTTCATCACGAGAAAAGACTAACGACAGTGCAGCCCTATGAGTATTTAATGAAGAGAATGATATTCCCGAATTCTGAATCTCTGAAAAATATTCTAATATTAAGTTAAGGTTATATTCATACGGATTGTGGTCATTTCTTCCGCAATAATCCCACCATTTTCTTAAACAGTTATTGTACTGTTTTAATGAGCTATCGGACAACGATGCTAATAAGGTTGGAATAACGGAGGTCGGAACTCCTAGTCTAGTAAATGACCCCCGTATAGCTTCCCGGCTACCAGGGTAGTCATTTGCATTGTGTCCGTCACTGGTAATCTGAAAGGTGACAAGAGGAGACCGTTAAAAAATGGGAATTTTAATGGTTCATCAATCAATAATTTTTTAAATAGGGGGTACCAGAATTGGCTTGGCCAGTCTGGAACAATTAAGATACCCATTGCCTTTTCCTGGACAATTTTTTGTAATACTCTCCCTATAAGTGGAAATGGCGGAAATGCATTAAAAAAATATTTTTTCCAATTTATCGTGAAAGCATCAACACACATGGATTCTGGATCAGGATGCCAAGATATAAATACATTACATTTTTTATTTTGATAGCTAGCAAAAAGATCGATTTTTGGTGTACCAAATTGGATTGTTATCTGCTGAAAAACTAAGTTCTTTAATTCGTATTCAGTGGAAACGTTTTTTATTAGAAGAACTTATATACGCTGCATGAATAAAAATATTTCTGGATTCGCACCATTGCCACATGTTATGAGATATTTCGTTAAGATTTTTGAACTGAACACTGCCCATTTTATTTACAGTCGCAATAGCTGTGGTGTTATCGATTCTCAATAAAATATTTTCATTGCGAATATTTTTGCAAAAGATTTTAAGGCATTAAATGCAGCCAAAAGCTCTAAATAATTAATATGAAATCGTTTTTCGTTCTCGTTCCAGAATCCATGCGTCTTATACCGCCCAAATTTTGCACCCCAGCCTGTATTGGAGGCATCAGAATAAATTTCAATGTTATATAATTTATTTTTAATAGATTCTTTGCTGTTTGGAATATTATCTAACCACCACTTAAATTCTATTTGTAAGTAATTCGGGATAATCATTTTCGCACTGTAGTCATTATTGTTAAGAGAGAGAGCGATATATTTTGCTCGTTCTAAATTTTTGAGATGCAGCCACCCATATTTTAAAGCTGGTTTGGTTGCTACTAATGTACCAACCAATCCCGCAAATTCTCTGATTTTACAATTTTTTTTTTATTTTGAAATACTTTCAGCTTTTTTAGAACTGTTTCTTTTCTTACCTCGGGCAAACTAATAGTCATATTAACACTATTTATTGTAAAACCCAAGTACGTAATTTCTTGCTTAGGAAAAATTTCAGTTTTGTCCCAATTTAAAGTAAATCCTAATTTTGATAAAAGTGTGTAAACTTTTTTCGTGTTGTGGCTACATTCTAATTGATTTTTTGCAATAACTAAAAAATCGTCTAAATATGCCGAGCAAATTATATCTCTTTCTCTTAAATGTTTTAAAATTGGTCTGGTTATTTTAGTAAAAATATATGGTCCTAAGTTTAACCCAAATGGCAAACAATTAAATTCATACGTTTGATTTTCAAAGGAAAAACGTAAATATTTTCTAGATTTTTTTGTTATAGCTAATGAGAAATAGGCATCTTTTAAGTCAATTCTAGAGAAAAAACAACCGTCTGTAATTAATTTTAAAACTGTTCTGTAATCTTCTAACTTGAAATGGGGTGCTGTAATAAACTTGTTTAGATTTTTTAAATTTAAAATAAATCGGTATTTACCATTTTGTTTTTGAGTAAGAAAGAAAGATGACAAAAATTCACCCTTTTTAGATTTACATTTTGAGACAGCCCCCATTTTAACCAATTCAGCAATTGCTTTTCTATATTTATGTATTTCATGTTTATTTATTTGGACCTTACATCGAAATTTCTGCAAAGGCTTGCTATGAAATGGTATTGATATACCTCTAACCCAGTTCAAAATTACTGTATTTTTAGTTATTTTAATCCATTTGTTTACCTGATTACGATGGCATCTGATTTTAACGTCGAGGGACATATGTCTTCCTCTGTTTGTATTGGTATCTGTGTGGAAAGTTGTTGTAATTCTTGGTTACCTTTTTCCTTGTGGTGTTGCGTTGGGGCTGGTAGTTTAAATAACCTGCGTTTCTTCCTGATTGTCCTTGCAAACCCGATGGTCCCGGTTGTTGGTCAAGCGCTAAAAATTGTTTTTTGCTCCTGTATTAAGTCTGAAATTATACGTCCTAAGCCCGATAAAACACTTGCTATTTGGTTTTGCATTTGGATTAAAAAGTAATCCTGTTTCTTAGACTCTCTTGTTAAACAAATTTCAATTTCATTGTTTAAAATTGGAGGGGTAAGTTCTTTGCAGTTGTCAGGTGTAGGGTATTTCTTAATAAGTTCCTCTGTTTTACTCTTATCAACCCCTTTTGTGACATAATTACTCCAGCGTACGGAAACTTCCTCATGGACGGTCCCCCCCACATTTTTTTTAAGTGTCGGGTTTGTCCCTAATATTTCAAAAATTTCTTGGTCTACTGTCTGTAGCGTAGGGATATCACTATTATTTGCGACCATTATTGGTTGTCGATCCTCTGTAAAAAAACAGAAGAAAAAACATTACAGTAAGACAATAGTCAATTACCGTAAAGTATACTAAGTTTAAAAGTTTAAACCCAAATGGCAAATATTAGCATTAAGACATTCGTCAATTAGTGCTTATAAGTTTGGGATAATACTGTAAAAAACAAAAGAAAAAACATTACAGTAAGACAATCGTCGATTACCGTAATATATACTAAGTTTAAACCCTAAGGTAAATATTAGCATTAAGACATTCGTCAATTAGTGCTTATCAGACATCGCAAATAAGTAAGAAATAATTCGATTACTTATTTTTGTACAAAAAAGCTATTAATTTAACTATCTATGTATATTTTTTAGGACTTACCCTTGTCCGAAGTGTCAGAAGAATCTGAACTTATTTTATTTTGAATAGTCCGTTCCATCTCTCGCAATTTGGCTAATATCTCGTCGTATTTTTCATTTTTCTTAACCCTTTTGGTTTTACGGCGTGAATCCAAAACCGAATGTCCTTCACTTTCACTTTCGGAGGACGATAAGATCCTCTTTCTAATCACTTTTGGCATTTTAAAGAGTTTTAAGAAATAGTTAGCACACGAAAATAAAATTTACTGCTTGCCGGCCCGCACAAAAGAATGCAATGAAGCGACACGTAAGATGGATAAGCAAGTAGGGTGAGTCATTTGTTTTTTTCTTTGTACTTTGTGCTGGCCGTATGAATCAAAGCATACTACATTACGTAATAATCATGTAGGACAACAGCGAAGAATAATCAATGTCGAGCATTGGTAAGATTTAAATTATAAATATTAGAGTCAATTTATATATACTGCAATATTTTAAGTAGGCACCATTAAATATTTTTTGCCAATGGAAAATTAAAAATATAATTTGAACATTACATATGAAAATTTAAAATTGATAGTAGTTGAGATTAAAATTGTAATACTAACATATATAATGTGAAAACTAAATATAGTTTATTTTACACTTACCCAGTAACCTTTGACTCTATTTTGATGTAAACGTTCAAAGAATGGATATAGGGTACTGTGCTGCCAAATAAAACTGTCGTGTGTACTACCCGGATATCTAGTGTCGTGAACCCGAGCGGTTGGTTCTTGATGAAGGATTGAAACGAGTTTTTCTTCAATATGTTGATTTAATTATTATAAATAAAACTTTAACAAAATACAAAATACTTTTACTTTTAGTTTAAGATTTTTAATAGAGATAAAATAGTGAGAGCAGATAGATAAAGAGAGAGAGAGATAAGTTAGACTGAGAGTCTTGTTTGACTATGTTACTTGAAGAATAATATTGAGAGTGTTGTCCAGAGGCAACTGACAAGAACATTTATATGCTAGACTGGCTGACGCAAATAAAGTGTTATTTCCCTTTGTGTAATAGGAAGATTTCAATTTAGAGCAAAGGCGTTCAACCGAGACAAAGAATAACACATGAAGTGATAAAAGTAATTAAGATAATAATTCGGCGAAATTTGGTAATTAGAAAAATATGTTTATATCAAATAAGTTTATGTAACATACTTAGATCACGTAGACAATTAGTGGAATATTAGAATATTATTATAGGGCCTAACAATCCTCCCTCTTTAAGAGTTTTAATATTTTTTTTTTTTTTTTAAATTATTAAAACGAAAGATGTAGGAGTTTTTTATATAATAATAAAGTATTGTTTTGAATAAAATATAAGCTTTTTAGAATAGTAAAATATGTTTGAATAAAAATGTAAAATATTTTTTTTTTTTTTTTCAATATTAAAAATAGGTATAAATTATAATAAAGCGTATATAAATTATTAAAAGTAAATATACAAAATTTTATACAAAAATAATAAATAAGAATATGTTTATATACTTGGAATAGTTTATATAATAGAAAATGTAATTTAAATTTTTAAAAGTTTCTTTGAACTTGATCGTGTCACTCGTCTAGGAATTTCTTGAAGTGGAATTTCGTCATAGACATGTTCTTCATGTTCTAAAGGCGGAAGACATACACTGGTTTCTAGTTCATCTGGAACGGTCAGAGGTGGTCTTGAATATATTGGATTTGTAAGTCCTTTGTTGTAGTTGTATCTGACTCGATGTTCTATACGTGGAGTTATAATAGGAGTGGCATCGTGAGGAGCAGAATAGAGACTGCTATGTGACAAATTATTATGACTATTAATACACACAAGGTGTGAGCATAAATTTCGCTGGAAAATTCTGCGTATCCATGAGAAAAGGGGCCAACGGCATTTTCTGCAACAACACCATAGAAGTGATATTGAAAATACTATTAGGGCAATAATCCCAACGGTAGTGTTGTACCATTTAGAGACATAATGAGCAAAGGGCTGATTTATTCGCTGTTGAAGTTCTTCATCGAATTGATGCAACTTATTTTCGGCATGACTGAGTTCGTTGAGATTTAAATTTGATAATTTAATTGATTCCATATCTTCGGAAAGGAGATATTCCTGTTGCAATAGGCAACAATTATCGTTAGTTATATCTAACGTGGGAACGAAATTTGTATAATTGACAGTTTGGTTTGAGGAAGCAATTAGCATTGTAGACAGGGTGTAGCATTTACACCTTGGTTTTAAGGAAAAAATACCTATGCCTTTAATAGCGACGTCAACAATTTTGTTGGATGAGTCACAGTGGATAGTACCCATGGTTGGATTTGTCGAGACGAATAACCATTGATTTTTATTGAGTGGATGCCATATTTCTAATTCGGTTTTGACTACTTTTGTATTGCAGCTGTCAGGTAGAATGAAGAGTTGCTTAGTTTTCAGTTCTAATTCACAGGTAGGCCTTTCCTTGACCATGTGGACTGTTGCATGGTTGCAAATGAAGTCTTCTGGTGGTACAGATAAACAGTTCGTCATGTCCTTCAATTCGCTGTACAGTGTTCTGGTATTACTCAGCAGTAAATAAGGATAGGAAGGGTTAATGTAGGTATAAACAGTGGAATTTTTGAGTTGTACAGGAAGAGGAATTAGATTATATATTTGAAATTGATCTTTAGCTACTAGCGGAATACTTATAGCAAATATTAAAATTTTATTTATATAAACTACTGATAGAGTAGATATGTCAAGAAATCTATGTGCATTATCATAATTATTTATATCAAATGGAAAATCTAAATTTGAATTAATTTGAACTTTTGTTAACTCTTGAATTAAATGTCTTGGAGTTATGACAGATGGGTGAACTACATTCTGTTTTGAGAACAAAATAGCGGATGTTACTAAGTCGAATTCCTCATTGAGCTCATTTACGAGTTGAGTGAGGAGATTTAGATGATCAGTAACTGTTTGCGCGTATGTTAAGGAATTAATACGTTTAGCTGTAGAGTTGGCAAATTTATTAAATTTTAATACATTTTTATTTATTTTATCTTGATTAGATATAATTGATTGTGCAGTTAAATTGTAATCATTAATTGCATCAGAAACAATATGCACCTGTTGTTTTAACAGTGTATGCATGTCTTTATTTGATTGAACAAATTGATTAATAGCTTCATTGTAATACTCAGCGTCGGCAGCATCGGGGGTACCGAAGAGCCACTTAATTGCGTAAGAAACGCCATTAAATAATCCTCTTTTATGACGTGAAATTATATCCATATTATGACCTGTCAAGTGACAAATAGAGTCAAATTTGTCGTCGATTGTTTTAAAATTATTTGAAATTAATTCTAAGGTTTCATTGCAAGTAAATTCAAATTGCTTATTTGCATTTTTATTTGTTTTATTCGTATTTAATGTTTTATAATTTTTACATAAAGGCATTGACGTAAAAAACATTTGTTTAGCGAGTTTTAATTTTTCCTCGTATATACTAATATTTATAAAAGATAAGAGCGTAAATTTATCGTGTGCGATGCGAGCTTGACCTAATTTTTGATAAAAGATTCCTGAACGGTCATTTATTTGGGTAATTCGATAAGGTTCTTCTGTTGATTCGTCATTCGTGCTTTGAGTATGGATTGTTGGGTAAGTTAGGGTTGTGAGTAATAATATAATTAGGAAATCCATCTGTAACAAATGGTTTCAATAAGTTGTGATGGTAAATAACAGTTTTGTTATTATTAAGGAGTAACTTTACAGTATTATTTGGATATGTTTTGACTATTTTAAACGGACCTTTATAATTAGGAGACAATTTTTTATTTAAACCAGATTTAGTTATTTTGTTTTCAAGGTATACAAGATCACCTTCTTTGAAAGTTTGGTGATTTATTTTCTTATCATAATATTTTTTAGATGAGTCCTTAGATTTTGAAATATTTTCTCTGGCTATTTTGAAACTTTTATTTAATCTTAATTTAAGATGAGAATAGTAATCGTCATAAGAATATTTAAATTCTGGGGTACTAGTAAGGGAATTTGGTATAATGGCTTTATGACCAAAAATTAATTCGAAAGGTGTAAAGTTTGTCGATTTGTGAATGTGCGTATTGTAAGTAAACATTGCTAAGGACACGTATTCATCCCAATTATTTTGTGATGAATTGATGTAGTGTTTTAAGTAATCTTTAAGAGTTAAATGCGATCTCTCTAGGGCACCGTTTGTCTGAGGATGATAGGGACTAGATAAGATGTGTTTTATTTTGAAAAGTTTATTTAAGTCTTTTATGACATTAGAAGTAAAGTCGGATCCTTGATCGGATAGTATACTTTCGGGACGACCGAAAAGGCACATGAAATTGATGAATTGTTCTGCAATTGTTTTAGATTCGTGATTAGGAATAGAAACTGCGTGCGAAAATTTCGTGAGATCGTCTTGCATAGTAAGAATGAAACGGTTACCTTGCTCAGTGGTAGGTAAGGGACCTACTATATCGAGCGCAAGTCTTTGAAAGGGACGTTCACTTGTTGTGGTTATCTCCATAGGGGCTTTGAGTTTTTTATTATTATGTTTATTAATTTGACAAGAGTTGCAAGTTTTAATTAATTGTTTTATGTCACTTTTCATGTTTGTCCATTTGTAATTGTCTTTTATCCGTCGGTAAGTACGTAAAAAACCTGAATGTCCAGATATAGCTGAGCTATGATTTTCCTCGAATATTTTCCGAATTTCCTCGCGATTATTTGGTTTAAACTTAGGTTTATTGACTAGAATCACAGTTATTTTATATTTTAAAAATAAAAAGTCAAGGAGTTCGTTAAACATACTCTGTTTTAAGTTAGGATGATTTTCTATTGGATTTTTCAGGAAAATTGTTTCTATTTTATTTTGTAACAAGTTTTTTCTCAAATTTTGTAAAGAATAGAATAAGTCATTGTAAGTTATTTTGTCAAAGTGGTTTAGTGTCGAAATTAGTAGAAAAGTTGTTTTGTTGTCGTTATTTGTTAAAGATATGGTATCGTAGATGTTTACTTCATTTTCATTTATTTTAGATAAATCATAGAAAGATGACAGATTTTGCGAACAAGGATTATTTTCGTCAAAATCTTTTGAATAAATAAGAGCATTAGGATATTTTGTAAATATGTTATCTTTTATTATCCTTATATCGGGGACATTTTGATTTTCATAATGAAATTTAATAAAATCGGCATAAGATTCTGTAGTTACAGGGTAACATGTTTTTATGAGATTAATAGATACAGGATTTCTAGAAAGTGCGTCCACATTGGAATTAACGCGACCTGGCTTGTATTTTATTTCATAAGAATATTCTTCTAATCTTAAGCGCCAACGAATAAGTCTGCTGCTTGGATCTTTACAATTGAATAACCAAGTTAGAGGACGATGATCAGTTAGGATCAAAAATTTTCTACCATAGAGATAGGGGCGGAAATGTTTTACTGCCCAGACAATGGCTAAAAGTTCTTTTTCAACTACGGAATAATTAGTTTCGGCTTTATTTAAGGTACGTGATGCGTATGAAATAGGTAAATCAGCGCCTATTTCTCCTTGAGATAAAACTGCTCCGATGGCATAATCTGAAGCATCGGTGGTAAGAATGAAATCTTTAGAAAAATCGGGGTATTGAAGGATTGGATTAGTAGTTAAAATTTCTTTAAAATGATCAAAAGACGTTTGTTGTTCTTGGGTCCAGGAAAATGGAATATCTTTTTTTAAAAGGTTAGTTAAGGGTTTAGCTATTTTTGAAAAATCTTTAATGAATCTTCTGTAGTATCCAATAAGACCTAAGAATTGTTTTATTTGTTTAGGAGTTCCTGGTTTGGGATAATCTTTAATAGCGAGAATTTTATCAGGGTTAGGGGCTATGCCGTTTTCAGAAATAACATGACCTAAATATAAGACTTCTTTTCGCATAAATTCACATTTGTCTGGCTGTAATAAAAGATTATTGGTACGCAACCTTTGAAAAATATTTTTAAGTTTTTCTGAATGTTCGTCTATTGAACTGGCAAAAATAATAATGTCATCGAGATAAACAAAGCATTGCAGTCCTTGAAGACCAGTGAGTGCTGCATTCATGAGACGTTGAAAAGTGCTTGGTGCATTTTTTAATCCAAAGGGCATGCGTAAATATTCATAATGTCCGGAGGGAGTTGAGAAGGCAGTTTTAGGAATGTCTTTTTCTGACATTAAAATTTGATGAAACCCGGAAGCTGAGTCCAGAGTTGTGAAATATTTTGAATGACCAAGTTGATCTAAAATATCTTCGATATTAGGAAGGGGTGTGGCCCTAAAAACACTGACGTCATTCAGTTTTCTATAATCTACTACGATTCTGAATTTGCGCTCTCCCGAAGCGTCCATTTTCTTTGGAACGATCCACAAAGGGCTATTGTATGGAGAAACAGATTCTCGAATAATATTTTGCTTTAACATTTTTGAAATTTGTTTATCTAACTCTTTTTTATGTATTTCGGGAAACCTATATATTTTTGAAGTAATAGGAGTCGTATCAGTAACGTCTATGTCATGTCTAATCAATTCAGTATGCGTCAAAGTATCGTCAGGTAAGAAAAATATGTCATTATATTCGTTGCAAATTTTTAAAATAGAGTGACTTTCTTCTGCATTTAAATGATCAAGACGCAAATTTTTCTGTAATAATTTTAATCTCTCAGATAGATTATTATTTGAATTTTTAGAATTATACAATATATGAGACGTATTTTCGTCGAATGGTTCAAGATATAATTGCATTTTATTAATTTTTAATGCTTGATTATGTGTATTTAAAATTGAAGTAATTGCTTTACCATTATTAACTTTAACTAAAGCTTTTGCTAAATAAACGCCGTCCGTGATTTTAATATCAGGAATAATACCCTCAGTAATATTTTTATTTAAGACGTCTATTTCTATTATGACTTCTGACCTCGGTTCGATAAGAAAATAATTTTCGGTGCTATCTTTTTTATTTGTTGACGAGATTTTAATTGGCAATGATAATGAATTTAGTTTCATTTCAGAGCAATTGAGATTAATGACCGCGCCTTGTGATGTAAAACTTTATAGGAAGAGACTGATTTTGAAATTTGAATTGAATAGTACAACTTCCAAGAGTTTCTACAGGAGAATTCGGACTTAGGCCGTTTAGAATAATTTTATCATTTGAATTAATTTTATTTATTTGATTTAAAATTTTATCACTTTTAAGCAGAGATACGGATGCACCGGTATCTATTAAAAATCTAAACAATTGTCCGTTATGATAAGTATCCATATAAGGATTTTTGTCAAAGTTATTTAAATATATATTATAAGATAAGATAAACGATTTTTTAAAATTACTTAGAATATGATGATTTTTATTAGAATACTCGGCAGTTAATCTAACATTGTTATTTGGATAATCTTGTAGATTATTATGACTAATATTTTTATTAGTATGACTAGTATTACTAGTGGTTAGTACTCCTGTGGAGCCTACCTTTTTATTTGAATAATCTCGTGGATTATTATGACTGATATCGCTATCAGTGGTCAGTGTTCCTGCGGAACCTGCCTTTTTATTTGATTCAAAGACGTCGGTTTTATTTAGTTCCAGTCCCATGAAACGACGTTGTCCTGGGACGTATTTGAGTTTAAAAAATCATCAGAGTTATTATTAGGTGTGTTATTCACATTAATATTTGCTTGTTCTGATTGATTATAGCGATTGACACTGTTTTGGTGATAATTTTCATTATTACGTTTGCGTTTAAAACACTCCGTAATGAGGTGTCCTGGTTTTTTGCAATAATTACAAAATTTAGAATTCTGTGACGTATTTTGATAATTATTATTGTAAGGACGATTGATATCAGCTGAAGATTTATTATTATTTATTAAAGGTTTATTTAAATTAATAGTTTGATTAACATTTCGCTTTTTATAGCAATCTTTAATTAAATGTCCTTTTGTCTTACAAAATGAACAGTACTTTGTTGATATATGCATTTTAGAGACCTTTTGAAGTTGCAATGCTCGCTCCTCTTCGAGGGCCGCATTAAGAGCACTAGATAGGGACTTAGGATCTTTGCTTCGAAGAAACCGCGATATATCAGGATTTGAATGAAGAATAAATCTTTGAAGAGCTAAATCTTTGATTGTTTGAGACCTCCCTTCAACTTCGTTATGTTGATGGAAGCTAATTGTATTAAGGAGTCTAGTACGAACTTTATCAACCCGATTATAAAAACTTAAAACGCTTTCGCTGTGAGATTGAAAAATCGTATTTAATTCCTCCATGAGTTGTGTATAATGTTTCCTATCAGAATATAATTGTAATAATAAATTTTTAATATCATTCCATTAACCTATCGGCTTATCGCGAAGTTGTGCTTTTGCGCCACCCGTTATTTTAGAAATAACGAAGGCCAGTAGAGCATCTTTTTGATTATTATGAGCAAATTTGAATGCATTTTCACAATTGGATATAAATTCAGGTAATTCATTGCGATTGCCGTCAAATGGCTTGGCTATCAGAGAACATAAAAATGTAAGAGGTAAAGAATCGTTTACAGTAGAATTTACAGTTGCTGGTAACGTATTTTCCCCATCAGTCATTTTGAAAAAAAAATAAAAATAGAGATAGAAAAATAAAAATATAAGTAAATGCGATTTTCTGAAAAGTATTTTGCGAACACTCTCTATGCAAAAGTTAAAAACAGTTTTGTCTTGTTAGAAATAAAAATATGTAAATGTAAAAAATAGTAAAAATAGAAAAATGCACAAAAAAATAATAAAAAAAAATGGGAAAGGAAAAAAGAAAGGACCTTACTCTCTCTTGAAGAAGATGGCTTCTGTGGTTTCTTTCGGCCTTGGAGGTGAAACTCGGCCTCGTAGTTGCTGTAGATCTGGTTTTTCGATTTTCTTGGCGAGAAGTTCAGTCTTCCCCAGGAATCTTGCTTCTACAAAGGGCCAAATCGTACCGTCTGCGCCAATTTATGTCGTGAACCCGAGCGGTTGGTTCTTTATGAAGGATTGAAACGAGTTTTTCTTCAATATGTTGATTTAATTATTATAAATAAAACTTTAACAAAATACAAAATACTTTTACTTTTAGTTTAAGATTTTTAATAGAGATAAAATAGTGAGAGCAGATAGATAAAGAGAGAGAGAGATAAGTTAGACTGAGAGTCTTGTTTGACTATGTTACTTGAAGAATAATATTGAGAGTGTTGTCCAGAGGCAACTGACAAGAACATTTATATGCTAGACTGGCTGACGCAAATAAAGTGTTATTTCCCTTTGTGTAATAGGAAGATTTCAATTTAGAGCAAAGGCGTTCAACCGAGACAAAGAATAACACATGAAGTGATAAAAGTAATTAAGATAATAATTCGGCGAAATTTGGTAATTAGAAAAATATGTTTATATCAAATAAGTTTATGTAACATACTTAGATCACGTAGACAATTAGTGGAATATTAGAATATTATTATAGGGCCTAACACTAGCATTGCAGTTTATTATTTTTAAATTTGCATCACACACCTAAAAAACAGCAATTACTAAAATTAAAAGCATATAACATAATATCTCAGGCTAGAGTATTTGACATCATGAAGGCAGTAATAAATAATAAGGTTATTAAAATAAAATATTAGGTACATTTAAAGTTTTTCTCTATACTTCATAAAAGAAAAGTTTTTTAATATATCATTTATTTTCTTTTTAATTTGGTTATTTTACGAATTTGACCCTGAAGTGATTTTGTACTAATTTTATACTTCACTACTCAAGTCCTTTTTTTTTTCAGAAATATATATGTTATGTGTACTCTTCTTCAAACTTTTTATGGATATTTGGAATATTAGGCATGTATGACTTGATTATAAAATTTAAAATGTAAAAAACTAACAATACGACTTACATTTGTTTATGAATTCCTTCCTATTGCATTCAATATTTCAGGAGATTAATAAAAAAAATTATAAAGAAATAGTAACCATGATAAAAATCCCAATAGAAAATGTCATTTTATACCGTAAATGAACTGCCTTCCTCCCAATGTTTTCTAATTTAGGTCATTCCAAAAATTATATGTTATGTTCTTGGAGGATGTACAATGAATAAGAACTAGCTGCTGTGGGCTGAATTTGTTCATTACAGAACACAAAATAATGTGAATAAACTAAATATAAAACATTTTAGACTCTTATTTATTTGATTTTATTTATATTAGTACAATTCCGGTTTTATATAAGAAAAAAAAATTTTTATTATCTAACAAAACGCAGCATACCTTAAAAGTCAAATACTGGATACCACAAAAACAAAAATAATTTTAAGGAGTGCATGATACAAATTAATATCAAAAAAATATATCAAAAAATATCTATATGTATTTTCAATTTTTGAAAAAGTGTTTATGGTATGAAAAACTTTGGTCAAAAATTATTCTTATCAACGGAACATTAATACTATGGTACCCTTTACGGTTAACATATGCTGCCTCTGTATTTTTACATGGGTGCAGTCAATGCAACCCACTACCCCATAAAAGTCGTGCTTCTGATAAAAGCTAAAAAAAATACATTTTTTATGTTAATGAAACCAATGCAAAACATACAATATTAGGCTTTTCAATTTTAGAATGCAACTGACCTTAAAAAGATATGATAATGACATTTTTTTAAAATTAAAACTTACACAGTTAATCAATGAAAAAAAATTAATGAAGTAAAAGTCTTGTATGTTTTGCCTTTATCATATATTATATATGCAGTGCTATAAAGTTCTTCTCAGGAAGCACCCTATACATGCAAAAATAGTTATTTTTTTGTTTGTGAAAAAAGATCGTTCTTAATAAAAAGTTTTACTTATCTACTCTTTCGATATAAACAGTTGTGAAACCATTATAAAATATACAGAACGTCCATAAACTCAGGAAAAGTAAATGTAACTTTGAACAATCAGCAAATTAGTTTTCTGAATATATATGTAAATAATTCAGTCCAAAACTGAAACAAAACTTCCGTATAAATTCAAAAACGAAAGTATCAAAAATTGCTTTATACAGAAAAAAATTTTTAATTTTCTTTTTTTTAATTCTGTAGGTTATTACTTATTGAAAGCAATTTTTGATACTGTTGTATATATTTTATAATTAAGCTTTGGCTTCAGCTTTGGAAGAACTCCTTTAAATCATATGTTTTCAAAAAATTACAAATGAAGGTCCTTTGTTAAGGTTACTTTTTTCCTGATTTTAAGAATGTCCTATATATTTCATAGTGACTATGACACCTGTATATGAGATGACTATAACTAAAATAAGAAATTGTTTAAATGCATATGGTACTCCATCCTGAGACAATAAAAAAAATACAAAGTTTTACAAAAATCAATAATGTCTTTGGAAAAGGTTACTAATCACTAATTCAAAAATTTAGCTTTGCTTTATCTTAAATTAAAAAAATATATTATTCAGACAAAAATAGGCAAAGGAACCTTTTCAAACCAAAAGAGTAATATTTAAAAATAAATATAATTTCCATAATTTTTCTAAAAATTACAAAATTTGTAAAGGGCTTCCCTTTAAATTATTCCTAAAATAAAATAAATTATTTTTTTTTATCTTACCTTGTCTTCACACTAACCAGTTCTTGTTTGGTAGGAGGAAATTTGGCATAATTGTTAAAAATCTCTGGCCTATTACATGCCTCAATAACTCTGTTGACCGCGCTTGACAGTGTACTTTGACTTATGCCAATGAAGCAGTTATTTCCCACTACTGCTTAGTAACTACCTGAGCCAAGAACATTCAATGCTTCTAATATCTAAAAACCAGAATAACCTTATTGTATTATGTGTTTTTAACTGTCATTTTATGAAATGTTCTATATATATTCTTGTGTCTGTGCCATACCAACATTTACAAGTTTATGTTCAGTGTCTAGATATATTTGTGCTAGTGTGATAATGTGTAAAAAAATATATCAAATTAGACATAATACTTATGGTAGTTTGCCATTGCCCATCATGAGGTGATGCAATGTAAATTTAAACTTATTCAGACACTGAACATATTTTTACACTTTATGTTTGAGGAAGTCAATCAAATTATTACTATGGTAGCCATACTGTCATTACCGAGGACATTATTAAACATATAAGATATGTTTTGGCAATATATAACAAACTCTAAATGTTTAAAAATTATCTTCAATTGAATAAAATAACTTTTCTAAAATTACTACAAGCAAAAATATTTTCTAGGATAGCAAATCTATCCTAGAAAATATGTAATTCTGATTACCTATACAATATTCTCTTCACTACTTAAGTATGATGACATTAAATTTTTTCAGCTATATTTTAGTTTATTATAGATATACTATTAGAGGCAGTTTGGAGAAACAGTTTTTAGTACTCGAGTACTATAAACAGCTTTCTCACAATGTGTTATTTTTTGATCAAAGGATAAACTTAAGTGCATTTCAAATTTATTCCAAATTCAATCACACTTTACAAAAACCAAACAGAAGTTCGTTTTTAATGTTATAACCTGATATTGTTGTCTAGATATCTATGCAGGTAACTAAATATGTATATTCTATTTTTTAGTTTGTTAATACTTATTATTGGTTGTTTGCAGAATATATATTTTTTTGAGTAATAAATTCTTTAGAGTTTTTTGTATTGGTGCACTCGTTTTCGGACACTACCCAAAAAGCAACAATTTTCCTGAAAATATTTAAATAAAATATTACTTTCTACTGAAATTCTCCATCATGTGCTCACTTATCCATAATATCTTAAATTTCCCCACACCAAAATATATTTCATTCATCCAGTTGCGTTAATTAAATATTCTAATTTATTTATCTTTCTAATTTAAATTCTTAAAAATTAATTAGGTAGTTATAATGTTTACTTTAGTTAAAAAAATCTTTTTCATTTTTATAAAATTAAAAGAAAACATAAAAAAAATACCTTGGGAAGGTTGATCTCCGGTTTTGTATATATACAGTGACGGCAAACTAATTGGAAACGATACCTTACGAAAATCTGAATCGTTGCTAGTAAGAAATTGGTTTAAGATATTTCGAATATTATAATCATTGTTGCTATTGTTAGGTTGTATATCTATTATTATCGCATTAAATAACCTTATTAAGTTTAAAAAATAATTTGTTCATTACAAAACTCGAAGAACACTACGTTTTTAAATGGCAAACTAATTAGAAACGTATTTCTGAATCAGTATTTTCTAACAACTTATAACTGTTTGTCTCAATCGAGTACCTAGTATTTAGTTGGATATCTATTGGCTGGCACCGGGGTTGGTTGTTAAAATTTGAACATAAGTATTTTTACAGCATTTTATTAACCCTTTAAAAGAAACTAATAATGATTATACATAGCATTGACTTACATCTGACTAACAAAGAAAATAAAGTCATTTCATATTAAACATAAAATAATTTATAACCTGTTTTATAAAGTAATGCAAATTGTTACACATTTAAACATCGTCGTCAGAGTCACAGATAGAACATACAAAGAACAAAACTGGAATAACACACCTACAATGAGCCCATCCGGGGCATTCGGTAAATTTAATCTATTTTTCACCTGGCCTCGATTTGGAATATGTTTCAGTGCAAACTAAACAAAAGACATCATCTTCATCAGATGATCCATCTTTTAGGTTAACGGATTTTCTGGACTTAATTATTTGTGTTCCTTTTTTATTTGCCGTAATATTTCATTTGCCACCAGAACACTTTACTACCTCTTTCTGTTTTTTGGAATTTTCGTTGGCTTCTTCTAACTCAAGTTCTTTTTTAATAGGAGTGTCTGTTAGGATAGCGGTTTTGCGACGTTTACGACCTTTAATGTTTCTTTTACGTTGTTCCAATTTTGGAAATGGACGTATATCTGAAGGGCTGTAATATAATTTATCATGAGATGAATCAGGCTTTGGCGCGGCAGAATTAGATTGTTCTTTACTATTTATAACTAAATTAGATGTCGGCAAGGGGCAAGGGTTATAATAAAGTGGATCACGTGAACAACCAGGTTTTGGTGAACTAGAAGCAATGGAAGTTTTAATATTCAGAGGTTCAGGAGATTTACGTGGTGTTTTTGGGTTAGGATCTATTATTTCTTCTACATTTTTGGAATTCACATTAGCAGATTCTTCGTGCTCAATTGAATGGTCAGTAGCTTGTTCGTTATCCGGATTAGGACGGTCTGTTGCGGCACTTGTAAGAAACTCATCGTCATTAAAGATGTACCTATTCAAAGGATATATTTCTGCAACTCGAAATCCAGACTGAATCGTTTTTGGAATAGCAGCTAGCGGTAAAGCATCTCGTACAATTCCGGGAATGTCATAGATTGACACAGTCTTGCCTGGATTATTTCTTAACCATGAATCGCACAGACTATTCACATACTTATTTAGTGGACCGAAAACTGATCTGACAAGAGGCTGGAGCTTATGGGAGCAGTGTGGGGACAGAGATAAAACTACAACACCGTTATTTTTGCACAGACCTATGCCTTTAATAGACAGATGGGAGTCGTGGTTATCTAAAATTAGTAACACTGGTCTTTCTGTTGTACACCTTGTTTGTTTTATAAAATGTGCCATAAATATTACAAAGTCTTCCTGTACCATCCAACCTGATTTAGTTGCACTTCCAATACACCCGGGTGGGCCGTTCGCAACAAAATAGCTTTTATAATTTTCCCTAGGGAATACAAATATTGAAGGTGCCGTCTTTCCGCTAGCACCTGCAGCTAAAGCTAAAGTGACCAAAGTTCCTCTTTCGGCTGAAGTCACAGAACCGACTTGCTTTACTCCCTTCTTGGCTATGATCGTATCTGGGTTTTGGACTGTAGTGATCCCAGTCTCATCTATGTTGTAAATTTCTTGACACTCAAACTTATCCCGATCCATGACTTCTTCCAGAAGAATAAAAACTTGTTTACATTTTCTTGATTAAAATTTGTCGCTTTGCTTAGGCTGGTATTCTTAGAGATAGCTCTGGATGACGCTTAAGAAACGCATATAACCAGTCGGCTGAGGCCATCGAATTTTCTTGCCATGTTTGATCAACTGGAATTCCATTTTTAACGGCCAACTCAAAAGCCCATCTTCGAACCTCTTTAGTTGAAAGGCCAAAATACATTTTGAAACATTCCACTAAATAAATTGCCAGTTCAGCTTCCATAGCATCTGATAGAATTTGTCGATTCCTTATATAACCAACCGTAGTATCTGGTCCATTAGGCCTTGGAAACAAAGAATGATTTGAAATAATAAGTGCGTTTCAGGTTTGTTTTTTTTATCACAGGTTTCTATGACAAAAGGCAAATTAACAAACAGAACATTTTTGTTTTCCAAAGCCAGCAAAAGAAGAAAATCTGGCGTTAATTATTTGCAAAAGGTTAAGAAAATTTATATTTTATACATAAAACACAATTGGGGGTTGGTTGTTACGTGTAACAACTCTCCCCGCCGACACTGTAACAACCTACCCCAACCATATGTTTTGAACAAAATGGCTAGCACTAGCCGAACCCTAAATTTATTCAAATTGAATTAGGAACACAAATGTTACTTACATGTGGGTTTATCTACTCGCAATATTAGAAATATGTCACACTTTTACTGCATGGTAATAAAACAAATTGTAAACACCAAAATATTTTTATATTTTAAATGGCTATAAAACACTGAAATTCAAGTTACCGAGGATATACGTTTTTGATCAAAGCACAACAACAACTGATCGTCTCGCATGGTACGCTTGCGTACGCGGTGGGTACGGTGGCAGCGCTGTATTGTCTTTGGCCCGCATTTTAAACTACATGTAACAACCTGTCCCTGTAACAACCAACCCCGGTCTCACCTATTGAATATTTGAGGTAAAAAATGGATGATGAAACCACCTTGGTAATCTTTCTACTGCCACTTTGGACATCCTAAAATGTTTTTTAAACAGATTATGCGGACTATCTATTGGATCTGTTCTGGGCCTATAAATACTCGATCCGTAGGTTTTTCTAATCTCATCTTCCATGTCACAAAGAACATTAAAGCGCACAACACTTATTGTTTGAATTAAAAACTTTACTTTAAAAGTATTTCTGATTCACAAAATGGCCTTTGACAGTTTAATACAAAATAACAATTGAACATACCTATAATAATATATGAAACCAAGGAACTACTTTTATTTGCTTAAAAATATAAAAATGTATGCTTACCTCAGGTATTCACACATATTACATCTATTGTTGCTTAAGGTTTTTTGATCAATATAATATTGTCTTGTAACCCCAATTTTCAATCATGTATGTATTACTGGAAATGTGTGTCCACTTTTGCAGCATAAATACTTAATGTACATTAATAAATCATCTTTCTTCTGTGTGTTTATAAAATCTTGCCTGCAGCTGATAACATTGTCTTCTGTGAACTAAAATGCAAATATTGCAAATGCAAGTTAGAAGTCCAACAAAACATGTATGAGTTTCTGTGGTTGCATAGTCGTCGGGCCAAACAAAAATAGAGGCCTTTTCTCTTAAAATAAAATATGTAACAGGAGTGTTTAACATTCAACAAATAATTTGGGTAAAATTTTAATATTATTTATATTCTTCTATGTTATAAACTATAAAAACTCAATTCAAAGAAGTTGCGAATATGACATTTTATGTTTTCCCCTTACCAACTAAATGAGCCAAATAATGAAAAAAAAAGACATTGATTTTAAAATAATAATTAATTAAAAAATAAAATATTCATATTTCGTAATAAATTCACTTGAAATAAAAATTCTTAAACAAATTTAACTTACCTTCCTTATTGATTTGGACTCTTCATGAGTAATATGAGTTTCGTAACGTTGCTGCTGATATGGATGTTCCATGTTTTCATGATCTTAAAAATTTTGGCATATGTCGATTCTTGTATGTGTATATGTATAAACATTATAGTATAGCACTCAAGTAACGAGTATCGAAAAATATTGCACATTCCATAAAATCAAATTCAAGGGTAATTTAAAATTAAATACGAATGGTAATTTGACAGATACAGAATATAGCGACTTTTCGTAGTAGGTTGGTCTTTTACGAATCAAGATCAACACTGAATCATATAAGCAAAATATTTTCAACCTGCTGACCTAACAAACCAAATTTACACATAACATTACACTGTTAAGAACTGGTTTGTAAAAAAAATAAAAATGCTTATTTGGGTAGGGTTCTTAGGGAGGGACTCTAATTGGACGAGTATAGCTCATATAATTCAAAACGAACTTCCCACAGGTAAGTCGTTTGTTTTTGTAATCATATTTCGCTGTAGTCGTCCAATTATATCACATCCGTAGTTATTTGAAGTAAACAATCTTTTTTTTTATTTTGAAGAAACATATTAATAGACATTAACTAATAAATTTAATATAAATACTTTTAACATAAATATAAAAAATACAATGTAAACATTTTTAATATATATATATAATATATATATATATATATATATATATATATATATATATATATATATATATATAGTAATAACTCTAAAGAATTTTAGGTCGTCTGCATAAAGCAGGAAGTTCGAATTATTAAATCACTGTCCAATATCATTAATATAAATTATAAAGAATAACGGTCCAAGTTGACTGCCCTGCGGTACTCCAGAAGACACTACAAATGGCTCAGACTGAAAACCCTCAATCAGAACCAACTGTTCCCTACCAGTCAGGTAAGACCATATCCACCTCAAGAGACTATCATCATACACACTGACATCAGCCAGACGCTGAAGGAGGATATTATGACTTATTTTATCAAACGCCTTGCTGAAGTCGGTGTACATGACATCTACCTGCGTCCGACCATCCATGCTTCTGGAAACAAATTCAGTAAATTCAATTAAGTTGGTTTCAATTGACCTGCGTGGAAAAAAACCATGTTGTTCCTTCAAAATAATATTGTAAACTGTTTTTAGAATTATATTATGAATAATCTTCTCAAACATTTTGCCAAAAATACACAATTTACTTATAGGTCTGTAATTTTTAACATCCTGCTTATCACCACCTTTGGGCAGGAAAATTATGTAGGATGTTTTCCATTTAGCTGGAAAATCTCCTAAGCGTAGAGAAAGATTGTAAATATGAAAAAGGGGTTTGGTTAGAAAAGTTTTACAATTTTTTATAAAACTGCCTGGTATGTTATCTGGTCCAGGACCTTTTTTTAAATCCAACGCATCAATGACATCCGAAATCTGTTTTTCGGTAATTAAAACTGGAGCTTCGTCAATATTCTCAGAAGGAGCAGGACGGTCGGCTGGTGTATGATCCATATATACTAGCTTAAAATATTCTGAGAATAACTCACATATTTGTTTACCGTGAGTCGCTGAACGGTCTAAATAATGTACAGAGTTAGGAAACGATAAGTCGCCTTTCCGCCTATGCTTTATAAATTTCTAAAACTTGTTTGAATTCACGCTTCCATAATATTAAGATAATTTAAATAGTCCCTACGGATCAGTCGCTTGGAATTAGTCCTTAGTAGTGAAAATGTTCGATAATTAACATCAGTTTTATAAATTTTATACAGTTTGTGCGCTTTAATTTAATTTTTTATGGTATTTATTGTGTCAAATTTAAAATAAGTCGGGTAACCACCCCTGACCCTGTATGAGGGGACATTCTCATGAATAACATTATTTATAATATTATAAAATAAATCCACTGACTGATCCACATTGCAACGAGCCACATGTTCAGTCCAAGATACTGTAGCTAATTTATTACATATTGTGTCGTAGTTAACTCGGTTAAAAATTAAATTAGTTAAAGTTTTTGTTTTTAGATTCCTAAATTTAATGCTTTTAACAAGAATAATCAATGTAGGATGATGAGTGTCTTCCTTAATGATTGGAAAGTCACAACGATCAATGGAATCGATATTCATTTTATTGCAAAATACCAAATCAAGAGTTCTGCGATTTAAATTACGTATACCATTATACTGAATAAGCTCCAGGAACGAGCACATATCTATTAATTCCATGCAGCTATTGTTTACATTATTCGGCTCATAACAACGAGGCTCGCCCCGAAATGGAACCCAATCAATGGACGGAAAATTAAAATCGCCCAAAATAAGTACTTTATTTTTAGCAAATATGTCTTGGTTTTCGCGCAATTTAGACAAACAATAATAATAGGGAACAGAGTCACCTGGTGGTAAATATAAGCAGCAAATATAAATCCTTTCACCATTTTCAGCTTCGACAGATATCCAGAGATCCTCAGCTTGTGACTGCAGGTCGTGACGGTGAACTATTCGAAGGTTCTTCATTCCTGCAATGAGGACACCTCCACCTTCAATTTTTTCTGAAGCACTGTCACCTCTGTCCCTTCTGAATATTTGATACCGGTGATCGAACAATTCACTATTGTACACACTAGGGTTAAGCCATGTCTCTGTCAAACAAACTATGTTGTATTCAGAGTTTAATATGTTATTATACAGACGATCAGTTTTAGTTCGAAGTCCAATTACGTTGTGTTTCTATGCAAGGTTCGGTTCGTAGAAACTCCAACTTCAAAATGATGTTTTCTATAAGCTTGCCAATGAAACACCCTGCTCCCTCAGACAAAACTCTATTAAAAAAACAACGGTGAGACAGATATTGCAACTAAGTAAGGCTAATTGTTGCCTTACACGGTGATATCTTACAATATACGGAATATCCAGCGTACAATTCCTAGCTAATTCATATAATTCAAAATAGATAAAACAACCAAAAATGCTGTGTATATAACTGATGTGTTTCGGTATAAAAGATAATAAATGATATTACACTTAATAAACATAACTACATATGATAAGCTTCGGCATAAATAATAGTCATCAAAATAACAAAAGATAAAATTCGGTATAAACCTTAATCAGTATTTTAATGTTAATTATCTTAAAGCGAACTTAAACAGATAAGGAGTGAGAAAATGTTCTATATGCAATAACCGTCTTTTACCTACACAGAGTGGATGATATTCCAGTGGCGTGGATAGGCAACATGTAACTCCTCCCTCCTTAGGAAAAGACCTACGAGGCAACTAACTGAATGAGTCTTTCTTCTTCTTCTTCTTTCTTCTTTCCCTTTGTCCATTTCACAAGAGGGTATGGATAACTGATTTTATAGTATCATCTAGTAACGGTGCATACTATGACACAGATAAGGACACATACTGGAACTGCAATCCATAAGAATGAAGAAAAGTGCATAACAGGATGTTGTTCTGGAAGAATTAATTTACTTTGGTCTCTCGCTACTGCTGCTTTATTTCTTCAAGGTCCATCGACTTCAACTTTATTTTTTGAGAATTTTGAAAAGTAATAAGAGAATTTATGATGAGATGCAAAGCGTTTATTGTATTTATTTTTTCTTGAAATTTTTCAATTAGTTGCTTTGTTATAATAATATTTGATTTTATTTGAAAAAGACTATCGTTAGTTTTTGCCATAAAATCTTTCGCTAGTGATATCTGCTCATTGATCTTGTCTTGAACAATATGGTCGTTACGATTTAAATGATCTAGCACAGAATTAATTCTTTCACCATCTTCGTGATCAAGGGTTCCAAATAACCATTTTGATATTAATAAGACCACGTCTTTTTCTGATATTTGGGTGAATGGCTGTTATTAGATTTTCTGTTTGTTCAAGTAGCGACCAGGCTTGCTTACTTAATTCATTAGACATCTTACTGTCGTTTTTATTTATATAAATAAATGTTAATTGCATTCTGAGATTATATCTAAGGTTTAAGAATTCACTAATATTAATATAACTTACAAAGGTATGTTTACCTGAAATAATATAATTATCTCCTAATAAAATAGGTAAAATAGGGTTAGTAAGTTGTTGGATAGATGCTCTTATAATTAAATGGTTATAAATAAGGATTATTGAGAAAAATAAGTTCTTCATTACGAACTTCATTCTGAAACAAAGAAAAGACAGCAATTAATATTTTTTGCGCCTTTTAAGATTATGTTTAGAATATTTTGAAGTAGAAGTTTTGATTTTATTTTTTGTTTGTGCTAATGGCTCTACTTTTTTAAATTTCATTGCTAATTTATCACGTGTTTCTTCTTTATGATAAACAGTATCTTCTGGCTTCGAAGTCATTGGTTCTTTTCTTTTTTTATTTATATTTTGAAGTTTCTTGTCTTTCTCCGTATGTAACTTGTCATTTATTTGTTCATACGTTGTTTTTAGTTTTCTTTTGTGATCTACGACATATTTAGTAATAATATCCCTTTCTTGTATGTCAAAGGGATCTTTTGAATTGAAGTGACCTGATACAATTTCAAATGGAGTGAAATGAGTTGTTGAGTGAATTGAGTTGTTATAATGTTATATGGCATATTTCACTAGGGTGTTTAATGGGTCTTTAGCATTTTGTTGCGTTTTTACTCTTACTTGTTCCAATAGTGTGGAGTGGAATCTCTCAATATAGCTATTGGAGTTTGGATTTTTTGGTGTAGTGAAGTGAGTTTCGATTTTGTGTAATTTACAGAAATCCAAATATGCGTTGTTGTTAAATTCAACTCCATTGTCACATACAATAACTTGAGGTAGGCCATAATGGGAAATAAATACCAACAGTCTATCTAGTATATTTACAGCATTTACTCCTGGTATGGGATAGGCTTGTGCAAATCTTGAAAATGTATCAATTATTGTCAAATATTTTTCTTTGGAAATTGAGAGTGTGTCCATGTGGATCCTTTCAAAAGGTTTTGAACCTATTGGTACCTTTTGAAATTCAAAAGTGCTGGGTTGTCTTTCATATTTAGCCTTCTGACAGATGTTGCAATTGTTAATATAATTAGCTACATCTTTGTCTAAGTTTAACCAGTAATAGTTCCGTTTTAGAGAATCAATCGTTGTTGAAATACCTCTGTGTCCCGTTTTATAGACATGGTGGTAGTACATTTTGTCTTGTTTGTCATTATCCATAGTAACATCATTTAATTTGGTGGAACATATTAATAATTTGGAGTGGATTCGGATCAATTTTTCCTGAAGATGAGTTATAAATAATCTTTCATGTTCTTTATCAGGAAAGAAAAGATGATAAGTTGTATTATTATTAAGATTTGCAATAAATTCTTCCAAATCCTCATCAAGATGTCTTCTACGTATGTTTATAAAAATCTTGTATTATCGAAAATCTTTTCTTTTATACATAAGGGTGCATGTGAATCAGATATTTTTATGATCATTTGATTTTTATAGTGGTTTAGAGGTTTTTCTACATATGGAAGTGATAATACTGGTATCTCATCGGCTGAATGTATTGTGCTTACGTTGTTTTCTACAAATGACTTTATTACTTCATCACAATCTCCGATTTCATTATGTAAAGATTTTTTATCATTTGTATCGACAGGATTTCTGGATAGTGCATCAACAACAGTATTTTCCTTGCCTTTTATGTAGTCTACTTCATAGTCAAATTCTGAAAGTAATAGTTTTCGTCGAACCAGTTTTGAATTAGGTTCTTTTAGGTTTTCTAACCACTTTAGAGGTTTACGATCGGTGTGTATTTTAAAATGTCGTCCAAAAAGGTAGGGCCTAAAATATCTAACGGCCCAAACTATAGCCAGTAATCCTTTCTCTGTGACTGAATAATTAATTTCACTAGGATTTAAAGTGCGGCTAGCATAACACACTGGTTTACCGTCTTGATTTAGAACTGCTCCGATTACAAAGTGACTTGCGTCTGTTGTTAAAACAAATAATTTGGTGAAGTCAGGTCTAATTAAAATTGGTTCATTGCATAAGATAATTTTACACATATCGAATGCTTTTATAAATTCCTCAGTATGTTCTACTTTCTTGCCTTTCTTTAAACATAAGGTTATTGGTTTTGTTATCTTTGCCAAATTGTTTATGAATTTCCGATAAAATCCTATCATTCCAAGAAAACTTTTAATCTGTTTGTGGGTCTTAGGAATGGGAAATTTGAGAATAGCATCAATTTTCCTAGGATTTGGTTCTATTCCTTCTGAGCTTACAACATGACCAAGAAATTCAGCGTCTCGTTTTAAAAATTCACTTTTGTCTATTTGAACTTTGAGATTGTGTTTTTCAAACGCTTTGAAAATCTTTTGGAGACCTAAAATATGTTCTTCTAATGTTGTTGAAAAAATAATTACATCATCCATATAAACTAGGCAGATTTGGTTTATGTATTCTTTAAGGACTTCATTGATCATTCTCTGGAATGTCGCTGGGGCGTTCTTTAACCCAAATGGCATTCTTAAGTATTCAAAATACCCGTAATCTGTTGAGAAAGCTGTTTTCTCAATGCTGTCTTTATGCATATTTATTTGGTGAAAACCACTCGCCAAATCGAGGGTAGCAAAATATTGTGCTCTGCCAAGTTTGTCCAGTATTTCGTCAATATTGGGAATAGGAAAACGGTCCTGAATTGTCTTATTATTCAGTTTTCTATAATCCACAACTATTCGCTATTTCTGGACTCCGGAGGCGTCATGTTTCTTTGGTACAATCCATATCGGACTTGACCATGGACTGATGCTATTTTGGATGATTCCTCCTTCTAAAATCTTATTGATTTGTTCTTGAACTTCCCTTTTGTGCACTTCTGGAAACCTATAGGACTTTGTATAAACAGGTTTCTCATCAGTAGTCCGGATAATGTGTTGCGTTTGGGTAATAGATGAAAGGTGCTGATCAGGATACTGGAATACACTGTAAAATTCTTGACATAACTTCAGAAGTTTTTCTTTTTCCTCTGTATTTAAGTGGTCTAGTCTCAATAGGTGTTCTATATCATTTTTGCTAACACAGGCATATGGATTTTGAAATTCTCCTTGACATGTCTCAAACTCACTTAGTGACTCCGCTTTAAGAGGTGTTGTTAAGGTGGTATAAGTATCCTCAGAGCTTAGGTTATGTATTTCTACTATTCCATATTTATTTGTTACATTTGTTACACATTCAGGGACAATGCAATAGGGATTCAGTTTTGTCTCAGGAATATAGTATTTTCCATCCATACTAACGTCTATAGGGATAGATGTCCTTAAAATCTCATGGCTACTTAGGCATATATTGTGACAATCGTATTCTGAAGGTGAGCATTGGTATACTGGAATAGTAAAATCTTTCCTTTGTAAATATCCACTTTAAAGATTCCAATTGAATCCTAAATTGCGAAGGACGCGAAAACTTATCAAACCGTCAAAAAATGTATGGAAATTAAAAAGAGTAAAAATAATTATTAAGTCATTAGAGTTAAATTCTTTAAATGCTGGTATGTGTGTTTCATATTTAGTATTTTGTTGTCCACAAGACGTTTTAATTATATTTGGTTTTATAATAATATATTTTGCAAAATATTTTTCTGCTATTACAGGATTAATTAGGGATATATGACTGCCTGAATCCAAAAGAAATTTGAGAGGCTTATCAAAGCCTAATATTTTGATGTAAGGAAGTTTTCGAGTGTCAATATTATTTTGTTCTAGGTGGGGTTTGCATTGGAGGCCATTGTCTGAAAATTTTGGTCAGTATCTGGTAATTCTTCTATTTGAAGTTCTTGAGGTTCAAAATCCTGAGTGTCATTTAACTCAAATGAACACTGAGCATCTTGGGGTTCACAATAATTATCGGTATTAGGAAGATAATCATATAGATTGTCATCATGAGGATTGTCATCAAGTGGAATGTCATCATATGAATTGACATTATCCATATTATTAATATTATATAACTCCTCAGTAATAAAAGTAGGTCTAGATTGGGGTTGAAAATAATTGGGTTTATATGTTGGATATCTTTGAGGCTGGCTTGGTTGTAGGTTTGGTTTTGAAGCTGTTTGTTTAGTGACAACAGACATGGGTGTCGGTTTAGGCTGTATGATACCTTTTGGTTTCCATACGTTGACATTTGAGGTACTAGGTTTGCCAAAAACTTGTTGGTTAGTAAAGAATTTTTGTGGGGGTAATTGTTTAGGAGTAATATTTATTGGTTGATTGGGAAAGCTTTTAGCCTGAAGATGGTTTGATTGTGGATTAGAAAAATTTGAAATAAATGGGGCTTGAAAATTTGGCCTGGGTATATTTTGTGTACTATAATTAGTATTTGTATTAAAATAATCAACATGTTTTTTTCTATCTTGTACCATAGATAAAAAATTTTCCTCTTCTAATAAATATTGCATAGCTGCTTCTAAACTATCAGGTTGTTTTAGTCGTACAGCTAATTGAATTTGTGACGGCAAATATTTTTGAAAACTAATTAAAATAAGTTTTTCAATATTAGAAATCTGTGCAAGCTTTTCTCCGCGAGACAAATTTTGGTCACTATTATTTGAAGATAAAATTAAACTCCTAAGATATTGACACCTAACACCAAAGCTATAAGAATTTTCTTTAGCCTGCGGCCTCATGTTATGTAATTCTTGCAATAAACAAGAAAAAGATCTCTGGTCTGAAAATGAGATTCTTAAAATATCTTTTACTTGCTCCCATGTATTGAGCTCCATGCGACTAGAAATAATTGTTAACGCTTTACCTTTTAATTTATTTAATATGGCACGAAAAATTAAATTTTTTAAATTTGCGTGATTTGCGTACTGTGTAACTACGTCGTCGCATGCAGAAATAAAATTGTTTAATTCGCAAGGTTCACCACTAAATACAGGTATAATATCAAGAAAAAGTCGTAATTCAGAATAATTAATTTCAGCCATTATAGTATTGGTATTACTAGTACTGGGTAAATAATTATTTGGATCCGATATATCAATTCTAGCTATTTCACTTATTATTTGATCAAGATCAGTGTCAGAATCAGAATCTGAAGAACTAGGCTTTTGAAAATGTTTCACTTTTTCCCTATATTCTTTATTTTTTCTTTTTGTAATTTTTAATTTGTTAAACATAAAAAAAACAAGAGAGAATAACTCTGTTACTTAGGTAGAATAAAAAAATAACAAAAAGGATTGAGAAAATTGCAGCAAAATTATAAATTTGACTTACATTCGTGTCGAAGTCTTCTTTGTGTTCAATTCTTAGCCACTAAGCCACCTGCAAGGATATGCGTTCCTGAGGATGACTGAGTAGTTATAATAGGGGAGCGCCTCCTCCTCCTCCTCTTCCTCTCTCTCATGTCCCTCATTCTTAACTTCCTCCCCTTTTATTCTCATTCGCATCATATTTTTAATTTTTTCTCTTTCTCCTCCCACATTTGATTTTGCATTCTTAAGTCTTATAAATAGGTGCATTAAGATCATTTTAGTATGCTGAGGCACATTTACTAAGCTGTGCTCGAGTTGCGTAAAAAGTTATTTTTGAATTTTTCCACCAATTATGTATAAAACAAAAAGAAAAAATGTGTCAAGTAATAAGTGAATTATGTGTAATCGCGAAAAATTAGCTACATCTATCAGACAGTTAAAAGTTAAATATCTCAATTTCTTTGAAGTGATTTCGGAAGATGAATACACCAAGCTGTTTTATCCACTGAAACGAGATTATTTGGAAGCAATTGACTGTTGTGATGATTATTTAGAAGGAATTATAAGCCTTACTACGTTTTTCAATACATTTGGAAATCATACTTTGTAGGAGAATTAAGCCACCTATTAGAATTTATAGGAGAAGATTGCCAATTTATACCTGCTATTATTGCAACCCAAAAGAAGTTTCAATTCTACGAAGATAAAAAACAGGTATCATCAAGAAAAGTTAATCCTATTCGCAAGAGACCTCCCCCCACATATTTAAGATATTATGTTAAATAAATTGAATGGCTGAGTTACTGATTGCAGTTAAATTATTAGAGGACAAATTTAGTAATCTTTCAAAAACCTATTTCTCATATTCTATGGCAAGTGGTCCGGAGTGGATAGACTTTTATTATAATCAAGCTGCGGAATTCGTAAAGGCTGCCCTCTGTTGCAACAAATACTTTGAAACATTAAATGTTTTTCAACTTATTCGAGATCTAAAAGATATTGGCTTTGGTTACTATTTAAAAGACTTGAAGCAATTTATTGACGAGGATACTATTCTTCAAGAAATTGAGAAGGAAGAATAAATTTAATAATATTCACAAAGGAGCAATTGGTTACTGAAATGTATGAAGAGTTTATTATATCTGCTGCATACTACCAATATTTATCAATTGTAGGCGAAGAAGATGCAGAGGCACAAGTTTGTCAGCATACGTTAAGAATATAGATCGAATGGAACAATGTAAATTAGCTGCTAAATTTTGTAATGATTATTTAAAATATAAAAATGAGTATGAACTTTTAAATGAATTTAGAAAATTAGATTTAAGGTATCATATTAATTGTATTAAATCATGGTTAGTTAATGCAAAATAAAAGTGTATTTAAGTTTTTTTATATTTATTCATTCATAAAACAATATATAAAAATAACACATTTGTCAAAGCACACATACAAGGTGATTTTGAATGATAGAAGCATTTTGGTTCCATTAGCTTTAGCGCTGGTTGTTCATCTATTTCAATCACAGGCTTTTTAGAATATTTCTCTATAAAATCCTTTTTTTCGGTTCCTTTTCTAAAAACAGAATCTGCTTTCTTCGTAAGTGTTTCAATTATTTTTGGGAAATGATGTAATGGAGTAAATCCATTATTCCAATGTACACAATGATGATTTTTCATTAGCCATACCGCCTACTTGTGACAATCAGGTGAAAGAAACTCCATTGGAAAAGGCTTTTTAAAAATGTAATGAATCATTTCATAACCATCAAAAGCTGCAAGCTCTTTTGGTATAAATTTATTTTTTTCATTCTTGAATCCTTGAATATCCATAACCAATCTCATATTTTCAAAGCAGCAAATTTTTTAATGAGAATTTTTTTACTTGAATAATTTGCAATTTCTTCTTTCAGTTGATTAATTTTAAAAATAAATTTTTCAATTTGTTGTTGTAGTTTTGATGTCATGATTAAAACTAAAAGCTTTTGAAAATGCCTTTAAATTAGTATGAAAAGAGTGGGGATAAAGTTTATAATTGTTTCACAATTTTAGTAAGAGGGTTGTAGCTAAATAATTTGTCATGTAAAATAAGACAATAAGCAGAAGTATCTTTTTTAATTGCATTGTGTGTCTCAAATTCAATTCTCATTACTACGGATCCCGTTTGAATTCTTTCTTTTTGATGGAAGCAATCAATATGTGTAACAGGACTAATGTTTTTGAATAGTTCAGGATTAAAAATGGGTTCATTTGGAACACCATAGTAAGACTGTCTAAAGTTGGCAAACATTTCGTATAAAGCAGAAAATTTGTTTTCTACGAAATTTAAGTACAAATCGTGATTTCAGAATTTAAAAATACTCTAATATTTGACAAGGTAATATTGTCAAATTTACTCATATCTTTAGCAATTTTCTCTTTTCTGTTTTCTTGAAAGCCAATCACAACATGACGAGGAGCTTCTAGTTTACTAGTTGTTTTTACCGGCCATGTGTGACGGGTTGTTTCGGTTAGAGAAGAATATTCAACAAGTTCCCAACTCCTAAATCCTATCAATATATCTTTATTTGATTCTAATATTTTTGATAGAGCAAGTTGTTGTGGCATATCAACTAGAATGTGAGGAACTTTCCAATAAATTTTATCGAAAGTAACCAATGGAGTGTCAGGAGCACTAACGGGGTGTGCCGGATCTTCTTTGAAGATAACACCATCTAAATCATCAGTTGATCTAATAAGAACTAATTCCTGTTTCATATTCATAATAATTTTTCTGTAATCCTCAAAAAATCCTAAAGGCATTTTTAGTGGTATGGATACGGAGAATTTTCCATCATTATCAACTAAAATTTTATCACCTTCTTTTCGATGTGGAAACTAACCTGCATTTTCCAGTTTTAAACTTTCGTTGGTATTGTGGGAAAGGTAGCTTTTTAAGGTTGATGCTAATCCAACATTTCTTATTGAATCTATAGTAATTCCGTTTAGTTCATAGCGGATTTCTCTGAACAAAAAGGCTATACCATGGTTAATAAATAGCAATTCTTTCTTATATTTATCTTCTGTATTAGTTAATTTTCCTTCGATATAAAGTAAACTATCTGATGGTAGAGTGTAAGCATCGAGTTCTTGAATTGGGATCCTTATTTCATCATTGTAATTGAATTTTGAAGAAATATATGGTTGATATGTGTGAAGCTCTGAACTAACGATGGAATTGTCTACATAAAGCTTTTCGTTTACGTTTAATATGTTCATTATTTTAAAACAGTGAAACCCAAAGATGTGAGAAATTTACGATTATCTCGTCTTAACTTGTTGGTGTTGGATTTGATACTGAACTGTTGTTTAGTCTTTTTCTTTTTATAAGTTTTTACTTTGTTGATAGTGGTAGGTGCAAGTCTCATTCCAAAGGCTCTATTATATCTAACAACCATTTTATATGTCACTAGCTTGTAAATGTAACCTTACTGTTATAGTTTCTCCTCTAAAACTGATAAGTTCTCCGTCTTGATCAACTATTTTAACGGTTATATTGTTAATTGCTTTGACGCTAACTGGAAAATACAAAATGGGCAAAGGAGATTCCACTATTTTATAGCCTGGAGCTACAGTTGGATAAAACTGGTGAATAATATGAACAGGTTTACCATTACTGTAAGAACCGACATAAATGTTACATTCAATACAAATAGCATTCACCTTAGTTATTTTTGCAACATTATCTGATTCTTCCTCTTTCATAGCTTTTAGTATCCTGCTATTAAAACCCAACATTTTTCCTATCGAATCTTCCTTGGTAAAATTAATTTTTCTACTACACATTAAAAAGTTTTTAGAGTGTTAACATTTGCTTTTAAAAGCAAAAAATTTTTTTCATTCGGAAATAAACCTTCTATACTTTCTCTTATGTATGTTTCTATATCTGTAATGTCATAAGTTCCGTCGGGAATAACAATTACTTTATTATCTATATAAAATTTATTATATCCTTCTTTTATATTGGGAATAGTCATAAACGTTTCAAAATCAGCTAAACCCAGGTAATATTGTTTTCCATCCTCTAAATATATGGGCGGATTAAAATCAGCAGGCAAAACAGAACTGTTTCCTGATATGGCAATTGTGGTGGACATTGCAGTTTATTTATAAATGAGATATTACAACAAATAATGAGTTTATTTATTTTTTTTGCAAAAATTTTAGGGATAGTTGACCACAGTAATATGAATTAAATTTTTTTTTGTTATCATAAGTATAAAATACATCCACTTTGCCATTCGAATTAAAATATTTGAGAAGTTCAAAAGGTGGTTTTAAATTTCCATAACTATCAAAATATATTAGATTTTTGTTATTTTTAATATAAGCAGTCCAATGAGATCCTTTATTTTGTTTTTTATCCAAATTTACAATACCACACTCTTTCAGATTAATTTTTTTTGGAAGTTCATCGAGCATAAAAACACCTCTAAAGCCAGTTATTTTTAACAGCTTTACATATTTAATAGTATCATTGTTCGTAAGTGCTCTTTTTGGAAAACTTATTTTGAGTTTTTTTTTTGTCTGATTGCTTTCATTTTGACTGATCCTCCTTTATAAGGTCTAATAAATAGTCCTTTTCCTTTATATGGTCTAATATATAATCCTTTGCCTTCTTTAGAAGCATTTTCCATTGCAATATTATGCCTATGTATTTCTTCTAGTTGCTGTTTAGTCCACCCAGGGCGCCAAGAATGGGAAACAAAAGAGGTAGAAATCCTCCAACTTTTTTGGGTGTTCGAATGATACGCTTTTTTCTCGATTTAAGTTTACCCCCTTTTTTATCTTTAAATCCCAAACCGAACTTTCTTTTACCCTTCATTATTCCTGCAACACTTAGAGCTGCAATTTTTTCATCAATAGAAGAATCCTTAGCTTTTACCCTATCCCAGGCTTTTTTTTCTAATATTTGGTCAGATATGTGTCTTCTTGATAAATCTTCAGTCTCAGAGTATAATATATCGTGTTCTTTACAAGCGGAATCCAATGGATTTATACCAACGTCACCTCTAGTTAATCTTTTCTCCAAGTTGGTGCCTGGACCACAATAATTATATCCTGGTATATGAACTTCGAAGGGTAGTTTATTAATTAATTTATTTACTAAACCAGAGCCTTTTCTATTACGTCTTTTGATAGTTTTTTTTTAACTTATGCCGACCCACAGTCATTGAAGTTCTTTTTATACTAAAAACACATTGACATTTTTCTGGTATAAATACTTTTACAGCTAAAAATATTTACTAGTGTGATTAAGAATGAGGATTGAAAAACAAAAATTCTCTTTACCAGTAAATAATCATGACGAAAAAATTTTAAGTAAACAGTTGAGAAAGCATGGTGACTTATTTTGCGGTGGTTCAAAAAGAGGACTCATAGTTGGTTGCAGTGGTAGCGGTAAAACCAAAGTTATGCTTACACTGCTCGAGCATCCTAATGGAATTAGGTTTGAAAATGTCTATGTTTATTCAAAGTCATTAGATCAACCAAAATATGAATATTTAAGAAAGTTCTTAAAGCCTATGAAAGAAATTGGATACTTTGAATACGATAGCGATGAGAACATTATTTCACCTCATGAGATAAAGCCAAATTCCGTTATCATTTTTGACGATATTCCTTGTCATAATCAATCTATTATTAGGGACTATTTCACGCATGGAAGGCATAGAAACACTGATTGTTTTTTTATTTTTCAAGGATATTCCTCAATCCTTAAACGTCTAATTCGAGAAAATTCCAACTTATTAATTTTATTTAAACAGGACTGTTTGAGTTTAAAACATATATATAACGACCATTGTATATTGGATATGACATTTGATCAGTTTATAAATATAACTGTTGGATGGATCCATATGGCTTTCTTGTAATTGACAAAAATTGTGAAGTAAATCACGGCAGATACAGGAGTTAATTCGATTCCTTTATATATTTATAAAAGTGAAAAATTTGCAGTTTTATTTCATTTAAAACTTGTACAGCATGGATAAACGTTTAGCTAGAGAATTAATAAAATCGAGACAAGCCGTGAAGCAGAAATATCGAAGCTTGAAATTAGCTACTTCTACCGCTCAGTCTTAATTAGAACAAACTTATAGACCAATAACACAACCTCTTAAACAGCTAATTTCAAATATTGGTAAATCCGAACCATTCGATTTAAAAGAAGAAAGAGTTTCAAAGTATGAAGAATTCAAAACACCTACAAAGCTTTATAAAACATCAACTCCGACGAAACCTCAGAAAACAGGAAAAACTCCGTTACTCCCCACAGAACTACCAACATTTTTAGATGACAGTAGTATCACTTCTTCCTCTTCTGTAGTACAACCATTGACATCAACTGTTATAGCGGAAACTTCAGATCCTTCTAGTGACACAACAACAAATTTAAACTTGTCAGACATCTTAGAACAAACTAGGAAAACAATTCAAACCTATGTTGGTACACCGTCATATAAAGATTACTTAGCAGATTTTCATGAATTACCCAGATCATATATTGATGAGGGTGTGAAAGATACACAACATAAATTTGACCATTATTATGGAATAGTTCATGACCTCGAAACGGATAAGTTTTCTTTTGGTTTAACACAGATACCGGTAGAAATTATTGGAAAAGACATTAAAGTGGGAGGAATCACGTACACAGGCACGCCAGGTTTATACGAATTGCTTTTCAAAAAAGAACCGAAAGGTTATAAGAAGGAAGATTTAGATAATTACATGAACATTCTAGCTAAAACAAATGTATATCGTAGGAATTTTGATTCAAATGAACAAGTTCAAGGAAATACATCACACAAATATGTTACAATAATAGGACCATATTTACAAAGAAAGGGGATTACAAAGACAAAAACCTTGCAAAGATTAGTTACAGCATTTAACAAACCAAAACCTCCGTTTAGAACAACTAGAGCCAAAACAACAGGAAAGGGATTAATTTTGAAAACAAACAAGATCAAATACAGACTATGTATACTGGAATAATGTAAACGACATTGTTGATAGGCTACGTTTATTAATTTCATCAAGTGATGTGGGAAATAATGCTCATAGTAACGAGATTATCTCTATTATTGAAGAGAAGATAAAGTTATACTATAAAAACAACTATTAAATATAATCAAATTTATTGTTTAATGAAAGCTCAACATGACAGTTGATAAATTTGGACGCCATATTTCAAAACGTCAATTAGTAAATTCTGCTTCTTTAGAAAATACAATTTATTCAAATATTGAAAGTAAAATTCTCAACAATTTTAAGTTAGATGTTATTAAACAAAATCAAGAGGGAATAAGTGACATTAATAATTTAAAAAGGAGATTAGGTGAAAATGAAACAAATAATGAAATCTTTGCTAAAAAGCTTGAGGTTTTTGATGAAAATTTTTTAAAGTATGAAAACCAAATTAAAGGATGTTATACCTCAATTGAAAACGTTAATAAACAGTTGCTAACGCTAAATCAAATAAGTAAGGATTTGCAATTTTTAAATGAACATGTTAAAAAGGAAGACAAAAAATTAAGTGATATCAACAAAATTAATAAAATAATGGAAACAAATATAAGAGAAGTAATAATTGAAAAACACAAGGAAAAGATTAAACAATTAAGAATATAACACCATGCCCTTTATTATGTAATGTTTTATGTAGTTCTTGTTTTTTTTTCTTGTAGCTAGCATTTAATTTTGTGTTTGGGGCCATTAAATTACAAAGATTTCTAGCTCTGGGTTACAGATTTTTTATAAGAAAAGTTATGTAGGATGTTTATCGTACATTTTTTTTCTACTTTATTTGGGCTTGGGCCATTTCATGCAGTGGTAGTATCTGCCCTTACAAAAAATGTTAAAAATAACTTCAGTTTGGTCCGATCTAGCAATTTTTGAGACTTTATGTATATACTTAATTTTTCAAGTATAGACAGAAGAGAGAGAACTAAATATAGATTGCGTTTAACGCGCTATCCGTTCTACGCTAACGTGAACGAACTTTCTAAATTTTGGTTCACGTGAAATCAAATTTTATGTCATTAACGTTCAGCTAAGTAATATAAGCTATTTATTTATTTTCTTTCCTAAGCTTTGTGGCTTAGTGGTAGGGATCTCGACCTGCATCGTATAGGAGGTGGGTTCGAATCTCGACATAGACTGAAAATCTTTTAGTTTTTTTTTTAAACAGAACTTAAAATTAATAAAACTGCGAATTATTCATTTTCTTAAACTTTGGATAGCTTAGGTTTGCTGCAAAGAAAGCGCGCGGTAGCGCGACAACCAAATTCCGAGTCTATATTATTAAAACAACGATTTTTTAAAACAAAATCTGTACTTTTGGCATCAGTTTGCCAATAAAGCCATCATTTAGACGTTTTTTAGCACCTATTATCATTCTTATTTCAAGTCACTTTGTCCAGTGGTTGTATTAAGCACTGATAATAATGTATGTGATAAGGTTGATGTCTCTCTTGAGCTGCTGTCTTTTTTTAGAATGGTAGTTTTATGAAGTTATAAAAACATGAAAAACAATATTCTAACAAAGTATTATAAAAGGTACTTTATGGTGATGTAGCAATATTAGTATTAATAAGTCCATTGGCATATCAAGATTTTAGCTTTAGTTATGAATAAACTTGCTGCAGTCTTGCATATTATCTTGCTAGTGCAAAAGTTAAAGTAGTTTTACTATTCATATTTGGACATAATTTGGTCGGCCTACCATCACATTGATACAAATGTTACATTATATCTTAAGAACTTAAGATTACTCAAGCAAGTTGATATGCACTTGCACAGCTGCCTTAAAGTTACACTGTAATTTTTCCTTAGAGTTTAATCAATTATGGAGTTTCATACATATTATGTTATAGGGCTAGGTTTTGTATACATATGTTTTTTATTTGCAAACTAATAATATAATTATAAGAATTTTCTACCTTTGTAAATATAGGCCTGCTGTTTGATGTAACTTTGTATAGTCGGGTTCATAACCCATTGCACAACTAGTAGCTACAAGTTTCAAAATTTAAGTCATTATAGTCAGATATTATTTAATAGATATCGGCTCTATACTGCAGTATACTTTTTTAGATATGTCAGACTGCTTGTGCTATTGACAGTAATTATGTATATAACACAATTTTTCAATCCATCGTACCTGTTAGTAGCTCCATCAGATATATTTATTTTAGTTCTTAATAAAAAATAATATCAACTTTTCAAAAATGACTAGATAAACACAGTAAAAAAATGGGTGTATATCCAGAAACCATCTTGATTTAATTTTTCTAAAGATAAAATATTTCCCAAGGTATTTCTAAATTAAATAAATTCCGCAAGTGCATATATAATAAGCAATTAAGAAATAAGTATCTTAAAAAGATAAAAAAAATTGGCATTTATACTGCGATTTTACTTACTCTTTCCATCATTCATGTCAAATTAGTGGTGCAATTAGTAATTGAATATACCCAGGACAGGGTGGGATGGGGGAACGCTTCCTCCTCCTCATTATTTTATCCTGTTAACAACATCTTTTATTATCGAATAATATGCAGCTCTTTAATTTCCACCTTTTACTTTTTCAGTTTTAATGACAAACATTTTATTTTTGTGTTATTGAATAAATATTGTGTTGGCAACGTTGAAAGGCTGTTTGCAAAATTGAAAAAACTAATGCAGAAATTGTATTCCTCCCCCACCCAATATTTTCTCTTCAGTCCCCCCTGGCCCAGGTATTTATGATTAGGGGTTAATATCAGTCAAGTTTAAGTTTTGGGAATTAAAAAGGATTACAAAAACATACTTAACACTTATTTATGATTAAAAAAACACCAGTCTAGTGATTTTTGAATGTAGTTAAATTATTAATGCTTTTGGTGTAAGTAAAATAAACATATCAGCACTTGCTGCGTATTGGAATCAAATACCTAGTAGAACACCATAATTTATACATTTTTTTTTGTAAAATATTAAATAATGGTAATTGTTTACATTTCTGCACCATCACCAATTTTAGTTGAAAGTTCGCTTCCATCGATTTTTAAATTATCGGATATCGTTATTGCATTTTTATACATTTTTAATAATCATAGAAGATAATAAATCAAAAACTTTAGAGAAAACGTGGTTATTTGAAGTGATGAAATAGGATCAGAAATTTTGATTACCTGTCTTCTTTTAACCTTAAAAATAAACAAAACACACCACAATAGTTGCCCAGGAAAAATACCCATAACGACTGATCTGAGGGTTTTCTACAAATATTCAAAATTTAATAACATAAAACAGATACAAATTCTCTGTCATCAGACCTTAACAACTAAAACGATTAAATATGCTTAAAAAATCAAATACATCTGTGTTGATCAAACACAACTATGTGTTTGCCTTGTCTATGTGTTGTTTCATTTTAATTGCTGGTCTGATGATGCTCCTATAGAGCGAAATACCTATCACCATTCCTATTTTTGATTGAGGCCAAAACTTTGTGTCTGGTTTTTTTACATTTTGATCACAGTAAAAATTGACAGTTACTTTTAATTTCTACAAATAAACATACTAATTTCTTTCAAATAAACCATATAATATATATAATGTTCAGAAATTAAATTTGCCCTATATATTTTTTTTAAGTCATTATTTCATTAAATACCTACAGTTTTTGTAAAAAAAATATAAAATGCAACTATTAGGTATTGCAAAAGTTATTCTTGGATATAAAACTTTAATTTTAGTTAGTAATAAGACCTCACCTTGGTATTGTTTTTTTTAGATATATGACTTATACAACACAAATCAATTAAAAAGCTAAACCCTTACTATTGGTACTAAAATTAATACTAATATTAAAATTTGTCTCATGGACCATGCTAAAGACTTAAACTTTAAGTACTTTATAACGGCCAAAATTAATGTTTTGTTTTAGATTATCATGAAAACGAACAAATAATAGGTTGAAATATTGAAGATTGATCACCATTTACCCAAAACAACTAAATAATGCAAGGATTATTTTGTGCCCAGTTATATGAATAAGCTTGATGGCTGACGACTGATTAGATCATATGCTGCCATAGTTACAAATTAATAGATACTACCCATCTGTTCTAATGGTTATGACTTAATAAGGCTATCTCAAAATGTGATACTGGGATAATTTTGAGAAAATTGTTTTGGTAAGTTTCTTGATTTAAACTTTAAACCCACACTGATATTCAAAACAATTCAAAAAACAAAAAACGTGCCTCAAAACACTGTGCAAAAACTGAGCTTTACACTATAGGGTAAATTTATTAATAATTTAATATAAAATTTATTTTTAAAAATGCATTAAATTAATATTGCTAAGCGAATTAGAAAACTCACCATTCAATTAGCTTAACGTTAACTGAAGTAGAAGAATTTGGAAAACAACTATCGATTCTGATTATATGAAATAATCGATGAGATAGACTTTTACTTGTATTTCAAACTTAACAACTATTTTATTTCCTTAATATATATATATATATATATATATATATATATATATATATATATATATATATATATAATATAAATGCTTCAGCAGATTATAAGGTCCATTAAGAATATAAATTCATACAGAGGATGAATTTCAACTAGAATATTTAAATCTACCAATCATCTTATTTTTATTTTTCCAGAGAGGGTTTGCATTAAATTGAAAAATTGCAGTTTTCTGTGACTTTTCTATAGATTTTGACTTTCAATAACGGAGTAATGCGCATTAGCGTTATGCATATTTCCTCACGGGTGAAGTTTAAAAATTGCTTCAATCCTAAATAAACCCTCGTCGTTATCCTTCAGACACCTAATAAGGTTAACATATATTACGGCATGCTATAGGATTCCGTCCTGGGTTGAATTCTGTTTTTGTTATATATAAACGATCTGTCTTTTGTCGATATTGGGAGAGGCTATTTATAGTCTTTGCAAATGGTACCACGCTTATTTTGAACATTTTTATTAATGGGAATTTGAAGCTAAATAAGCATAATTTAAATGTCACTCAACACTGAAGATTTTCATGGGTATGCTAGGTTGTTCGGTTGATGTCAAGAGTGATTGGTATGGTGTGAGCGAGGATGGTTTGCCACTATATGGGAAATTCGTGCATATTTCGAGAACGAGCAGTGAGATGAACTTGTGGTGCCAATGGTAGGGAATCATATAGGCCATTATTCCAGTTTGAAATAAATTTAACTTCAAATTACGTATACTTCGTAAATTTGTAAATGGTGTATATGACAGGAAAGCATAGAGCCAGATCATCCTCATGGTCTCTCTCTAGTGAAAAAAATTATTATCGTTGAAGCCCGAAAGATGTGGTAATAAATCTTCATACTTCAGAGCCTGCCAAGACAAAAAAAATTAAAAGAACTTTAAAGAGCCTATTAGTGCAAAAAGCATACAGGTTTTATGGCCCAGCCATTTTTTCGTTTTCCCTTGTATTTTTAAAAATAAAGGTATAAGATTCTGTACATTTAGAATCAGGAGGAGACCTACCTATTGAAAGCAAAATGTTCAAGGTGCTTTTTTAAAAAAATGCGAGTTAAATTAATATCTCTAAGTAAGTTAGAGCAGATCGTAATACGTGGTACAGCGTAAAGAACTAAAATTTTTACTAGCCGTAGGCAAAAATAGATTTATTGCTTCTTGTAATCGTTCCAAAAGTTGAGAAGTAGTCTTATTTTATAAAGCATAACTGTATTATATAAAAAAAATTAAATTTTTTATATCTGCTGTTTCATCTTTTGTTGATGTATGTAAAGTATTTTTTTAAATATATCTTTATTTAATACGTTATTGCATTTTTTCTAAGTCATAGTCAGCTTTAAATCATGTTCAATGAAAACAACATGGTTAGATATGTAAATTGATAAAAACTTTTTATGCAACACTTAATCTTCCAACCTGTTGGTTTTTAAAATGTATTTATACGTATTCTTCAATATCTCCACTTTACCCTTCGTATAGTATAATCAAAAATGAAGGAATTGTATAGAGTTTTTATATCACCGTTTTCTAAAGACTGAAAATATATAGCATTATAGAACTGCCCGAAATGAATAAATTTACTTATTCAGTATTCCTTGTAATAGGATATTTTGAAAGATCTGAATGTAAATAATTTGTTTCGCTTCTGTTAAGTGGGCAATATGTTAGTTGAATGATATGATTTTAAATACGCTCTATAGGGTTTTGCTTAGTTTTTTT
>JAUTXW010003710.1:0-61993 GCA_030620095.1 Kuschelorhynchus macadamiae | reverse complement strand
ATTTTTATTTCGTTCATAAACGAAGAAGGCTATGAAAATTTTGTTTACGGCTTCATGAGTTTTACAAAAAATTTCGTTCGTGAAAACCGCAAGACCTATCTTTAAAAATAAGCGAGAACTCTCATATAAAACATTTTTTTGTGAAGCTAACATTTAAAAAGTTAAAGGGGTGCTCCATTAATAATAAATCATCCAATGCAATTGAAATTTCCACGAGAGATGTAATATCGCTCATTTCGCCACACACAAGGAATTTTTGTAATCGCACGGGAAAAGCTTAGTTTCTACTATTTTAAATAGGCAAAAATACCAGCTACTCGAATATCTTAATCTATGCACAGTTCACAACAGTGGCGGCTCGTGGTGTCTAAAACCTGTGAGGCGAGAAAAGTTTTGTTACTTATAATAGGTAGATGGCGCCGCAGACGAAAAATTTTTGGGTTGCCACGCCCAAATTGACTCATTTTTATGATTTGTTTTTGTCTTTTACATACTAATACCAAGATATATGCCCAAATTTTCATTAAGTAATTTTTTAAATAAAAAATATTACATAGATATAAAAAAAAAAATAATCTTTAAGATATTCACTCAATTTTCATGTAATTCGTTTTATCCTCATATATGTACATATATACTCTTCTCAAAGATATATAATATACACATTTTTCATCATTGGATTTTTTTATAAAAAATATTTAAAATACTTAATCAAAATAGGTCAGAATCGAGTTTAAAGTGTAATAAACCTGTAATAATCTAATATGGTGTGGACAGTAATTTTTTTATAAAAAACCAAAACTGTTTAGGCAAATAGGTATGTGGATGGTGCAGTTAATTCACTTTTTGTAAATTAAATTAATGCGCCTGTCTTTTAAAGAAGCAAATTTCTCATTGATTTTGTCATAAAAGTCACCATTACATTCAGAAAGTTTAACTAATAACTCTTTTTCTATTGACATGATCGACAGGGCTGAGAGCCTATCTTGAGATATGCTATTTCGTACGTAGGTCTTTATTCGCTTCAAGCACGAAAAATCTCTTTCGGCCTGTACACTTGTTAAGGGTATTGTCAAAATTAATGTCGCAAGTCGATATACTTCACAAAATACTGAAATTAATTCTAAACTATTAATTTATTTAAGGAGTTCTTGAATATTAACTTTATAAAATTGTTCATCTCTGTAAATTATGCTTAGCTCATTTTTGAGGCGGTCTTTGTCAAACATTTTTGGATACGTTTTTTCTAACGAATTTAATAGACTAATAGGGAATTCTGTGGCAAAGTCTCTGTATTTTGATGTATTAAGAAGTTTCACAAATTCCAGTTTGTGTAAATCTTCAAACCTGATGTTAATTTGAAAAATTATACAGTCTAAAATTTCATAAAACAGATTTTTATATTTTTCCCATTAAATCTGATTCGCTCATGCTACGGGTTTGTCTACCACATGGCAATCCGGTAAGTGATTCTGCTTTGTCAAAAATGGATTTAAGGACATTTTCAGCGCGCAGCTCATTTAATCGTTTGACGACAATGTTCAATTGTGAAATACAAAAATCAATTTCTAGGTTACTTAACTGAAAAACTTGAAACAGGATATCAGTAACAAAAAAAATGTCTTTAAATGCAAAAGTTAAAAAAGCAAATTCAAAATCGAAAAGGTCTTTTAGATACCCCTTGGCCATGTGTATAGTATCTGAGTCTAAATTCTGGATTTTCAATCATGTCCTGAAAAACTATGGTTAGTCCTTCCCAATTATTTGCACAAAAATTAGAATTTTTGATCGAGAATACCACCTTGTATCACTTGCTTGCGGAGCTTGTTTTTTTATTATTTTGTCCAATATAGATGTGCGTTTGTACGATTTATGAAAAAAAGCAGGCAAACTTTTCAAAGTTGCGAAAAAGATTCTGCTTTCCTTAATATAATTTGAACCCTGTTGTAAAATTAAATTGAGACGATGAGCAGCACAATGAGTGTACATTGCTTGTGGGGCATCTGATCTTATTCGTGTTTGTAGACCGCTCAATTGCATTGTGCTACTAATTTTCGTTTAAAATTTAAAGGTTCCAAGATTCTTGCAATTAAGTTATAGAGTGCATTAGCTCTAGAATCCTCACTTATATCAAAAAGCCTAAAAAACGTTGTTTTATTTCGGCTAATTTATTTACATACCTAACAGTTACACAACATTGGGCTTTTGCAACTATATCCGTCGTATCATCTAAAATTAATGAAAAAAATGTAGCCTCCGATATTTCTTGTTTAATAAAGTCTCTCATATGTTCGTCAATACAAAATATTAATTCATTTTAAATAGTTTTCGATTGTCCCGTAAATACACTTTTTCTTCTAAATGCTTTGCAGTTTCGGTTAATTAAACAATTAAAAACTTCCTTAAAATTCCCTCTGTTAAAAGAAGATTCGGATTCGTCATGCCCCCTAAAAGCCAGTTCTTGTTTTCCCAGTAATATATTCGTATCTATAAGGTATGTCAAAAGCAAGCGGTTTTTCCTAACATCTTCATTGTGCAATAATTTTGATAAACGAGCATTTTCGATTAGTGCATCTTTAATTGTAGTCATATTTTGAGACAAACGTACAAAACCTAAGGTATTTTGAATATGGTCTTTAGACCCTGCATGCATTTTAACCGCTCTAGAAAAAATTTTAAAATCAACGTATCCATCAGAAGTCCATACTGTTTTTGTTTTTCCCGGTATTAAGCAAGGTCAACAATATAAACGCTGCTTAAAAACACTTCCACAAATTCAAGTATGTGTTTGATACCATGACGTTTGAAATGATCGTTTATATTGTCGACCGTCCTTTTTATCACTACTTAAGGTACTTATCTTCGGCATGGGTCTATCTCCGCGAAGAATTTCTTTTTTCTCATCCTCGGGACGCCTGGAAAATGCCGTTGTCAATAGTAACATAACGATATCGTGGACTGGATTCATAGTTCACATGTTTCGTTTATTTTAAATTTAAATCACTAATTCATATAAACTACTCTATCAGTCTATCTACTCAATAATTAAACTAACGCAACGTCAAAAATACTTTAGATAGAGTAACACTCAACACAGACTAAAAGCGCGACATTCACGAAATAATACTATAAAACAAACACCAAATTATTGGGGAATAATCTCAATATCCACCCACTTCCCGCTCAATCTCAAACCGTTACCGGTAACAGTCAAATACGAATACCCCACACGCCCACGCAAATATTAACAAAAACAAAAACGGCTTGCATTTGGCAGCCGGATGCTCGATTGTCATTTACCGATAAATAATAATTCTTTCCATTTATATTCAATCTGTGCTAACATTAAATGGCAACGTCTCAATCATTAAGCGAAGTTTTCATCGCCTCAAATGCAATAAAAAGAGATGGAATGAATCTACATATGCAACACTACCCTTTTCCCTCTTTCTCAGACTTATTAAAAATCCAAATACCATTCAAGTATCCGAGGCGCAATTCGCATCGCCGCGTACAGGTAAAGTCGAATAAAAAAAAATGATATTGCAGTTATTGGACATTGTACTGTTGGTTAGTAAAGTAAAGTGTTTATTTATGATTTACGCATATTTGATGAAATTTTCATAGTGTTTGAGACAATTTTCAGAGAATAATGTATCAACTTGGAAAGAATTAATTTTGAAAATAAAAATGTATATTTATAGGAAAGCGAGTGAGGCGGCGCCTCAGTTGCCTCATCTGAAGAGCCGCCGCTGGTTCACAAAGAGGAGACAGAACGTAATTTCAAATAATTACTGTACCTACTTAAACAGACTGTCACTTAATAAAATGTCCGAAATTTCAACGGCGTATAGTATTATAAAAAAATGACAAAAGTTCTATGAACATAGGTAGAACTATCCAAGTTTGCATATTTTTTATTAATTTTTTTCACACCGTGAGCACTTCTAGAGATGATGTATTTAAACTTGCCACAGGATATGAGGTGACCAATGTCTGCTAAACGGGTATGACAAGTTTTCGAAAAATCTACAGAGTGTTCATTTTTTCCGGGTCGTTGCTATCTTACTTTAATCCACAGCTACTTACTTCTGGTATCACTGTCTTCACCTGGATATGCTATTATACAATAATCGGATCTTATTCGTGCAATTATGCTCTCCACATCTTCCAGAAGGCTCTTATTGTACGAACACAAAGAAATCAATATTGCATTTGCAGAGCCGGCATTAACGATTTTTAGGGTTTCATCAGTTTCTTCGTCGGTAATGGATTCCTAAAAATAAACAATCCTTATGTTGTTAAGAAATTACTTATCCAATTTACCTGTAATTTTGCACTAAAAATCAAGAATTATATACAAATCAACTGGTAAGAGTCCAGGAGGGTAAGACAAAATGGCGGAATAATAAAATGTTGAAAAAACAGCCTGAAGAAACCTCTTATTGGATCGACTTCAAATTTTGTGCAAGAATGATATAGAGATGAACTGATAAAATTGTAGCACGAATTCGATTTTAGTCTTTATGATTTTAAGAATACTCTAGTTTTAGGTTGGTTGACAGTAATTACAAATAAACTATGTGTGCTAAATCTTTTGCGCATTATTTAAAATAATAGGAAGTTTAACGGCCATTCGGACAAATAATTCTGCCTTTGATAAGCTAATTCACGTATAGGGTCCAAATCTCATGGAACATTCTACCGACAAGCCTCTTTCATCATCTCTACCGGCACAATTAACAACGTTTCGCCCTTTTGGGGCACATCAGGCCAATGCAGCCATATGCTAGATATGATGAAAACAGTGTTACCAATGCTCCGACACGAAAATATCCACCATTCCTCTCAAAAAATCCGATTTTTGTTCAAAAACCTTCCAGATAGGGATGAACGAAAATGAATTAGCTGAACACTTGTCGATAAAATTAAATGATCGATAGGTATGCCATACAAAAAGTTTTCATATTGTTAAATATGTAGACTATTTATTAACTATAAAAAATCCTGTATTTATTGTTTTTTTAAATTTGCTGTTCGAAATTACGGAAAAATATGTCAGTTAAACCATCACCTTTGACCGAAATGATTAGAAGCTAATATCTAGTATATTTTACAGTGTTTTTTTAATTTTTTTATGTTTATGATTAAATACTTGCTTTAATATAAACTCGGAATTCTTTACAGCAAACCTAACCAATACTAGCCTAACCTAATATGTATATTTTACTATAGATTTTAGTTAAAAAAAATATAAAAAGTCACGGCCTGCATGGGACGGGGATCCATTGCATCCAAAGTTGAATATCTTGCCACCATTCCACGGAGAAAGTTTAACGAACTTACTCTGATATCTTCAATAATTAAGCAAAATGCCGCGATCAGCACCACTGAAAATATACAAGATTTATGCATTCTTCAATGTGTCCGCACCTTGGATGCATTAGAAACATGACGGAAGTTAGCCAATCAAATTAGCAATTGTATTCATAATCAGGTACTTGAAAAAAATATGTACAGGTAGAATAATACAAAAACTAGGAATGAAAGAACAAGGAACAAATAGTATTTTTTATACATATAAAAAAATCAAGGAATAACAAGTATTGGCTATTTGCTTCGAACATCCAAACACTCTAAAATCTCATTTGTTATTTATTGCCATTTAAATAATGCGTTGGAGAAGGATGGCAGTCCTAAATAAAACACATATGTGTCAGTTTCGCAACCCGTTTTATTAGGGAGAAGCAAAAAGTATCGACTCGACAGATATTGCGCAGTTGCCGACTATACCTATTCAGTCTTCCCGAAATTTGTATTAAATTTCCCCGATTGTCGTCCCTTGTTTTGCATAGTCTGTATTAAAACCAGGGTTGCCAACGCTTCACTAGGAAATTACTGTCAAAATGAAATCAAAAGGCTGGCAATTACTGGCAAAATATTTTTAATTACTCGCAATATAGCATGTTAAAAGTTTATAGTATAGGAATTGTCCAGGACAAAAAAAAATATTTTTTCAATACTTTCAATCAATAATACATATAAAATTACTTTAAATTTAGATAAAAAAAGATTTTATATATGTGTAGATAAAATAAAAACTAGGTTAAGTTAAGGCTAGACCAGCACAATTTGGATGTGGCTACGGTTATGCCTCAAGTTTTTTAGTGAAAATGTGAGAATTAAAATGTTTTGCTTTAAGGATAATTAGTTTCAAGCGTTTTTGTTTATGACAGATAAACAATTGTTTTAATTTGATTTGCCATTCAATTGGTTGACATTTGCCAATTATTTTATTGTTTACCTGTCAACCATCACCAAAACCCCTTGAAATTGACTAAAAATAATGTTTGGGATAAGGTATTCCAAGGACTAAGGTATTCACTCTCTCGATTGTATTAGCCATAATATTGGCATACAATATACATGCAACAAAGGATAACAAACAAATTAATTTGTAAAAAAGGTTTATTATAACAGTATACAAACCCAAACAGATACTAAGAAACTACTAATAAATACATAAACATACAACATTTTTATTATGAGGCATGCATTTTTGGTTAAATCTTAGGAACTATGAGTAGGAGGTATGATTGGCGGCATTTTTCAACTGAAATATTTTGAACCAGTATTGTTCGGCAGGTAAATCGACACTTATATCTAAGCTATCAAAATCTAGCAATGCGTGGTCTCGCCACTCATTATCCACTTCTTGAGGAGTGACAAAATCTTTTAATATCGGAAAGCGTTGCAAAATTGGAAATAAAGTTTTAATATCATAGTTTGTCGCAACTTTGGGTTCTATTACTGAAATGAGATTAAATAGCTCGTCATCAAAAGTAAAACGGCTTTTAATTTCACTTAAAAGCTTCAAATAAAATTTTAAACATGACGTTAAAAATGTCGTCATTTCTTTTTTGTCAAAATTTATATCAGTTTTCATTGCCTCTATTGATTCATATGCTGATATTCCTAAATATATTTTTCCGAGAGGCACGAAGTTTCTCGGGTCTTTAAAATCAAACTTTAGGATATTTTTTTCTATATATTTTTTTTCTATAAAATTGCTGCAAAGATGAACCATTAATTTTTCTACCTCTGGTTTTAATTTATACAAAAGTGGTGTTTCGGATTGAAACATAGTGTTAAAATTATTTAGCAAATTCAAGACATATGCCATAAATTCCAAATATATTTTTGTGTACTTATTAGTAAGAGTTTCCAATATTTGGTCATTTGTGATTGAGGGGTCCTCAAAGCATAGTTCTCTGAAGTATTCAGTCAGCGGAACATATTGGTTCAAAATTCTGGTGCAACACTGCTCCAATGAGAGCCATCTGGTTTGGCTGGGTAAAAGTATTTTTCGAATTTCACTTTCAAAAAATATTTGAAATTCTTTAAATTTAATTTGTCTAGAAAAGCTACGACTAAAGTGCGCCCCTATGTTACGAAGAACATCCTCCACTCTACGAGGTAACTCTAAACAGGCTTTTCTTGCACATAAATGAATCATGTGGCAAGAGCATCTGATTAGAGCTATATTGGGTATTTCGGATTTAAGATGGGAAAATACGGAATTAAAATTTCCCACCATGACATTGGTGGTGTCTGAAGCAAAACCCACTAAATTTGTCAAAGGAATTTTTTTATCAGATAAACATTTTTTTAAACATTCATAGAGGCCATTAGCGTCTCCTAAAACAACCTCTACCAAATCAAAAAACCTAGTCAAAACTTTATTTTTAGTTTTACAGAAAAAAATAACTGTAAATCCACACTGTTTAATAGTCCCAACATCGGTCGTCTCGTCCATAATGAGCGAGAAAAAATCACCCGGATTTCTCAGAACAGAAAACAACTCTTGTTGAAAGTGCTTTCCCAGATTTTCTTTAATGATTGAAGTTGTTTTGGATCTTTTACATAAAAAGTCTTTTGCCACTTTGCTATCAGAAAATATCTGACCACATAAAGGACTTAAGGTGTCCATAAAAGAAAATGGTAAATTGCATTCGGCTATTGCTCCAGCAAGTTTTAATTCAGCAAATCTGACTTTTAAAAAATGGGACTGATTAACTATATGATCCAATCTTCGTGTTTGACCCACGGCCCTAACTAAATTGGCATGTTTTTCAGTTTTTTCATGTCTCAGAAGATCGGCTTTATTGGGATATATTTTAATATCGCATACCTTGCACAGCGCATACTCAATCGAATCTTCCTTTTTATTTCTGGGAGACTCTGCAAGCCAACCTTTAAAATTATCAATCTCGAGCCATTTTTTACTAAATTTATGAGTCCTAGTTTTCAAGGCTTTCTTTCTTTTGGCAGATCTCGCTCCAGTACTGTCGACCGACTCGTCAAGAGACTCACACAACTGTGATGAAGAAGTATCCTGAAAAAATACTTATAATTAAATATTTTAAACATAATATTAATCAGTTTAAATATTACCGACACCAAGTGTCTGATCTCGTCAGCTTCTTCACCAATGCTGTCATTTTCATTAGGTATTTGCAGCTGGTTATCCTTTTCTGCGATGTTTATATTAATAATGCCTGAATCTTGATCGGTGGAACTTTTTCCTCCACTACAAATATTTTGCGATGTAACCACCGTCTCAGTTTTTTCCGATTGCTAAAAAAAATAAAAATATTGTAGTAATTCTCTGATTAAAATTCAAATATGAATTCGCGCTTTAGTACCGACACCCTCTGGTGGCTATCAGGCCAATGAAGGTTTGTATTTTGTTTTCTGTTTTCTTTCTTTCGGAACATCGGAAATCGGAACTCTAGCTAGAACCGTTTCACATGAGCAGGATTATAAAATTCATGTTTTTAATAATACAGAGCATGTGAAACAGTTCTAAAACTGTTTAGAACTGGAATTCCTGAGATAGTAAAACAATCCTATAAATTACATATGAGACTTTTACCCCCATTTGCACCGTCCGTCATACTTTAATCCAGGTTTAAGTTAAACGTAGTTTTGAATGTGACACATAACAACTAATGTCACATTCAAAGCTTTGTTTAGGGTAAACCTGGTATAACGATGACGGTGCGAATTAAAGGGTTAATATAAGTTTATGAAATTCATATTTTTTGACAATATTTTTAAATATAAATGGTTAATAGCCAAAATGCAGATTTTTAATTTTTTTTCTTGCTTTTTGGTTAATACAAAATTAAATGGAATGGTTTAATAAAGAAAGACTAAAAAAGCCCTAACGTCGCGCCGTCACTGTATAAAAACTATACAAAAAACTACCAACTATTACTTACCTTTAATGGTTTTTCTAGTTTTATAAGCCACTTATCCATACTGATTATCAATACACCCTCTAGATTCTTCACAAAAAACTATACACTTTGTTAAATATTGTTAACACGGATTGTTGTTAAATAAAAAATAGGCAGAAGCGTCAAACAAACGTAAAACAAACTGAAACAGCCGGACACGGGAATCACAGGATAGAACGATAACGATAGAACACAAAAAGTACAAGATATGCTACGAACCAAGCTAAGAACCGCGGATTAAATTGTGATTGTCAACATTCAAGCGTTTTCGATTGGTATAATTGGTGCGCACTGAGAGTATCTCCACCCTTTATTAACTAATGTCCTTAAACAGAGACAGAAATACATTCAGTGCGCACTAACACTCACTAACCCTACCAATCGAAAACGCTTCCAGATTAACAGTTGAACGTTGACCTAGGAATGAAGCCCAGAATCGAAAACAAACATCGAATAATATCGATATTATTATTTTTTATTTAGAAAAACCTTAATTTTATACATTTTGATGAAAAATATAATGTTCTTAACATAAAAATTGTAGATTTATGAAATACTGGCAAAGAAACAATACTGGCAAAATTACTGGCAAGCATATTTTTTACTGGCAAAAGCCAGTAATTACTGGCATTTTGGCAACCCTGATTAAAACCCAAAAATCCGCCAAATATCCACTTTTTACCAAAATATCCGAAAAAACTCCGCAATATTTTAAAATCCGAAAAAAATCCACTCATTCTGAAAATATCCGCAAATCGGATTTTAATCCGCCAATTGGTAACACTGGATGAAAAATATTCAACGGCAGTTTGACTATATACGATGAGAAAAGTTAAGGCAGTAAGAAATTAACCCAAAGAGTAAAGAAGCGTCATCTATGGGTATAAGTGTGAGGCTTGTTATTTGAACCTCTAGTATTAATGTAAAAGTTAAAAACACAAGCGCGATACGCGAAGGCTTTCAATTTTCTGTTTGCCGTGCGATATCAACTATTGTTGGCGAAACGACGGCGCCAAAGGATGAAAATCCATTATATCGGCTTTTTAGACCAAAATTTCAATAAGAACAAAAAAAGTAAATAACGTCCGTAGATAAATTAATAGGAAGTTTAACGGCCATTCGGACAAATAATTCTGCCTTTGATAAGCTAATTCAGGTATAGGATCCAAATCTCATGGACCATTATAGCGACAAGCCTTTAAGCATTTTTCATCATCTCTACCGGCACAATTGACGATGTTTCGCCCTTTTGGGGCTCATCAGGCCAATGCAGCCACATGGTAGAGATGATGAAAAATTTTCAAGGGCAGTTGAAATTAACCCAGGGTAAAGAAGCGTCATCTATGGGTATAAGTGTGAGGCTTGTTATTTGAACCTCTAGTAAGTAATTTGTCCGAATGGCCGTTAAACTTCCTATTAATTTATCTACGGACGTTATTTACTTTTTTGTTCTTATTGAAACTTTGGTCTAAAAAGCCAATATCATGGATTTTCATTCTTTGGCGCCGTCGTTTCGGCAACAAGAGTTGGTATCGCACGGCAAACAGAAAATTGAAAGCCTTCGCCTATCGCGCTTGTGTTTTTAACTTTTACATTACTGCTAGAGGTTCAAATAACAAGCCTCACACTTTACCCATAGATGACGCTTCTTTACTCTTTGGGTTAATTCCTTACTGCCTTAACTTTTCATCGTATATAGTCAAACTGTCGTTGAATATTTTACATCATCTCTACCATTCGGCTGCATTGGCCTGATGAGCCTCAAAAGGGCGAAAGGTCGTCAATTGTGCCGGGAGAGATGATAAAAAATGCTTAAAGGCTGTCGGTAAACTTCCTATTAATTTATCTATGGACGTTATTTACAGTGTTACCAACACTAGTTAATCTTGATATGCCAGATTGACAATTGAATTACGCCAGAATTATGCCAAAACAGAAACCTGTAATTCCGACATATTTTTCCGCCACTCCAGTGTTTAAATTAAATAGAGATGAGAAAAAAAATAGAAAAAACATCCTAATAGGTAGAAAAAACATTACCTGAACACATTAGTTATTTTTGTTTTTTCTTGTAGGTACACTGACGAGCATGAAAAACTCAGACAATTTAGGGATGTAAACTTAACACAATTTCGACATACCATATTTAAAATGCATTAAAACTGTCAAAATTTTGCTACGGTTACATCCATAATTTGTCCTAGTTTTTTATGCTCGCAAGTGTAGATACTTTGTAGTAAAGCTTTAAAAAATAGGAACTTATTAAGGAACTTGAAAAATAAAAACTAAACAGATATAATTCTAATAATATAGATTTGGCACATACCTATAGAAACAATGGCAAAAAAATAGGGAACACAATAAAAAGAGACCTACTCTTTGAAAATAATGAAACTAAAGATCCAACAACAATTCAAAAATAAGATCATTATTTTCATTTTCCGTGCTGTAAGTTTCTTTACTTTTGATTTTGTTTAAAACCTCTAAGGGCAACTGATAATCATGACAACATTTGTTATACCTTTTCAGTCCACATTTAATGTGCATAATTGCACATACTGTCTGGGGATTCATTCTATTTCTAGGTTTGGTTTTTATTATATTCAGTTTACTAAATAATCGTTCTACTTCCCCATTAGAATATGGCAAAATAAGCATTTCAATTGCAAAATTACTAATATTTGAAAATGGATTTTCCCCATTTGCATTTTTGAAAATTGCTACTTCGGCCCAAAATTGCTTAGTATTAGCCTTCTCCTTCCATTCTACAAGATGGATATTTCTCCATTGACGCTCAATGTCATCAATTTCAATGTCAGATTTATTGAAAATCTTTAAGAGAGGAATGAGTGATTCTTTATTGTGTTTAAGTGTGTTTTCTACACTTACACTAGAAATCTGTTGCAGGATATAAAAATTTTCAGGCAATCTTTGCCTTATTTGATTTATTAAAGTAAGAACAAATGAGACTAAACGTTCCCTAATGTTTTTTTCTTCCTGTTGAGATAATTGACCATTTTCTCTTAAATTTTTTATAGGGTTTTCAAACCCATAACCTATGTAACAATTTCTATCAATAAAATCATCTACCTTGGTTTCAAATACATCAAATTTTGTATGAGGAAGAATGATTTTTGATATTAAAATCTTCAGTAAGTTTAAAAGTTCTGACAATAATCTTGTTTGGTCAGCATTATTTGCCTTCCACAAGAATGTTTCTTAAAAAAGACATTGTTGCTAAATTTTTTGTATCATTAAACATTCCAAATAAACATTCTGCTGTATAGCATCTTTCTGACAGCCTTGTTATCTCAAAAAAAGTTTTTAATTCCATCCACTGTTCTAAAATTTGTGAAACAGCTGATTCAATTGACAGCCATCTTGTTTGACAGCTCTGCACAATTTTATGAGGCTCCTGTCCATCATTTATTGTTTGAAATATCTCCTTGTATTTAGCTTGTCGAGTCGAAGAATGTGCAAACCAATTATACGTTTCTTTTATTAAAAAATCAATGTGTCGAGGAATATGTTCATTAGCGGCAGCACAGACGGCTAACTGTAGAGAATGGCACACACATCTGTAAAAAAAGATAGAATAAGTATAAGAGATTGTTTAAAGATTTTATTTCTTACCTCACTAAAATCAAATTAGGAGCTTCTTGTTTCAACTTTGCGTCGACCCCATTGTTCACTCCAACCATCACCGAGGCATTGTCAGTTCTCAAACCTCTCAGATTTTTAATTTTTAGTTTATACTTTGCAAGGGTTTCCTTTAGAACAATAACAATACTCTCTGCATTGCAATCAATTAAAATTGACATGTCCAAAAATGTTTCCATTATTTTATTGGAAGTTTTACTGTAATAAATCACAATCACTCCTAGATATTTATTCACAGAAATGTCTGTAGCTTCATCTATTACAAGGCTGTAAGGTGAGTCACCAATATCATTCTTGAGGTTGTTCATAAAATGTGGAGCCAACACATTTTTTATAATATTTGTACATTTTGTGTGATGTAGTTGCATATTGTCAGCAGCAGTATGTCCTTCGAATGATTGTTTACAAACATTATTTAAATGATCACTATAGTTGATAGAAGTGTGTCAGCTTACAAACATTGCTGCACGAGCTTCTGCATTTCTCTGCTTTTTTAGTGTTTCTTGATTGATTGGTTTAAAAGGTATTCTTTGTTGTTCTTTTCCTAGGACAAGTTGGATCATATTTTTATGTTTTTGGGATTCTAGATGTTGCTTCAATGCTGTATATCTGTTGGTCAATATTATTCCACAGTATTTACATTTTGCCTTAGAACCACAAGTACTTTCAACAATTGAGCCATTTTTGAAATAAAGGATCTTTCAGCCAAGCAGGCCTAAACTTTTGCTGATATTGCACTTTAGGCATCTGAAAATTAATAGTTTAGTAAACACTAGAAAACAAGACGATTTTTTAATTTTTAACATACCTTGCTTAAATTCTTCAGATTCTGCTTTTTTTAAGTGAATGATTCAAACAAAAACAGCAATAATATGAAATGAAATCCACAAAATAGATAAAAGGTTGAAATTCTTCGACCTTCGAACCTGGTTAACATTAACAAGAAAATTCGAATAAGATATCAAATGAAATGAAATGTCACAGAAATAGCGACCTCTATTAGTTATCGTTACAAGTTATGATTCATGATGATTTTTCATATGTAATCTTAAAATCCAAAAATCTTTACCATAATATAATATGCGGTTTTCAAGAAAATCATCCTTAATTTTGTATTTGTGTAAATTATTCGATACATATTCCAATTCGAATAACATCGTTAATCATAATGCCAGAATTATGCCATGTTAAAAACGAGCATGCCATAATTCATGCCAGATGCCAGATACGAAAGTTGGTTGTTAAATTGGGTATCAATAATGCCAGATTTGGCATTTTAGGTACCGTGTTGGCAACACTGGTTATTTACTTTTTTTTTATTATTTAAAATTTTTTTGATCTCATGCGGGACGGATTAGAGCTGGTTGGGAAAGTTTCTCGAACTTTAGCTTGCAGACCCCCTAACTGTCCTGCCATCACTGCAGCTCCATCATAGCTTTGAGCAACTAACTTTTTCTCTCCATTAATTTCTTTAGTAACATTATAAACTACGGTATATAAAGCATCTGCTGTACGATTTTCGGACACATTTCTTAAAACCTAAAAATCGCTCTTGAATACTTCCGTCTGTTTTAACGTAGCGTATTACTATAGATAATTGGCTAAAATTAGTGATATCAGTTGTTTCGTCCAGAACAACAGCAATGAACCGCGCCTCGCCAATCTTCTGCTTAATTCTTTTTAGAATAATGGTTGCAACAGCGGAAATTAAATCTTTCTGGATTCGATTCGACGTTCCGCGAAAAACGCTAGAGTGCTCTAAATGATTTTTTAAGCAATCATCATATTTAGCCATTAAACTAAGTAAATTTTGAAAATTTCCTCTATTTATAAATCCCAATTCGTGCTGTCCGAGAAAATAAACAACATCGATAAGTCTTCTTAATATTTGCCTATTTTTATCGACTAATTCATCGTGTTGGTGGTGACTAATTTCTAACTGTTTATTAACGTCGTGTTTAATTCTGGTTTTGCCGAAGACTTTTTCTTTTATGACGGCCTGTAAATGCGTTTTGGACATAATGTGTCTTTTTACAGCTTTATGGAAATTGTTTAAATCGGAAAAACCAGTTTTATTCCAGAGACCTTTTTCATTTTCAAATGTAAACATGGCCAACAAAATAATTTACTTATATTTTCATACCCTGTTAGCCATTTAAATTGTTCGTATTGTTTTTCCGGATAAAAATGTCTAATACAGTTTTTCATTTTTGTGGTTAAATTTTTCATAGGTGGTTTTGCCCTTCTTTTGGAAATTATTTGAAGCTTATCAGCGAAGTTTGATGTTGAAAATCCCTTTATTATTAAGACACACACCACATATTCACACACACTCTTCTTACTAAATTCTCCAACATTTTCAACGTTATTACCGACGATCCACGTCCGTATTATTGTCTTCCATATCGCACCATGCACGAAGCGACGTACGTATTACACAACACACGGATAGCCGTTCAAACAAAGAACCTATCCAACGATAGCTTCCACCACCACTTAAAGCACGCGACTGAAATGCAAAAATTGCAAACAACCAGTGGAAAGTTCAATAACCTCTGGCTCGATTCACAAGAAATCAAGCATACAGGACTTGGCTGCAGAGAAGCTAACGGTCCGCATAGGCTCTATTCGATATTCTATTGTGGCTGGGTCGAAGTCAAGGCCGCATTTATTATGAGCTTGATAATTAAGATAATATTTTAGCATTTTTAATATAAACTAAATTAATGGTTTCCTATTTCAAAAATTACATTTTAGAAGATTCTTATACAACTTTTCCCATAGAACTCAACTCCGTTTATTTATGTATTTAATTTCCGAAAATTGTCATTTATTTGCGTGTTTCTGAGAAAAAGTGCATACTATTATATATTTTTGACAAGGTAAAAAAAAGACAAATTTTATAATCTATAAATATACAGGGTGTTCCATTAAAAAAAAAAGTACGGTCCGATAACTTTTTGACCTGACCCTGTATACTAATTCCGAAGGCGGAATCAAGTTCTACGGGAAAAGGTATATGAGAAACAGTTTTCACATTTTCGATAAGTTGTCTGATAGTTGAGATATGAGGGGTGCCCGAAAATGCAACATTTCAATATATCTTAAAATCTAAAAGGGCTATGAAAATTTTGTTAACGGAATCTTTAGTTTTACGAAAAAGTAGCACACTGTCGTGAAAACTTCAACTTTCTATCTATACAAATAACGATACCCCGCAAAAGTACCCAAAATTGGACACCCTGTACATCGACTACTGTATGAATTACTGTAAAATACTTACCTCTTCTATACTAGGATATATGTCATAAAAACTTCTGGAGGCATGTTCAAACAGCGCAAGTCCCGACTTATAACGTATATGGACTTCGCATAGTAAACTCATAAAAATGCCTGCAACTTTCGAAGGCACAGTATTATTGTAGGCAATTTGTTTTAACCAGTCGTAAACCTAAAAAATATATACAATGAAGAATACATTACATGAAAAACACTATACAGGGTGACAATTTAAAAATTTGAAATGGCCATATCTTAGGAAGGAAAAACTTAATCAACAAACGCTCAAAATACTTTCTATTAAATGAAGAGGGAACAAATAAAAGCGTATTATTCGACCCTTATCTGTAACCCCTTGGGCAGGGTGAGATACACCCCTAAAATCTTAAATAGAAAGGGTGGTCGAGTGATACATCATCTTAAAGCTCTTGAAAAATGATTTCCAATGGTACTATAGAAAGCTGTTTTTCGAGAAATTCTTCTGTGTTTATTAAAGGAAACAATAAATTAAAACACAATTGTGAAATTTTTTATAATTATTTAATTAAATGTTCAAAATGGTTCCCGTTGTTTTGAAGACAATAATAAAGCCTTTGTTCAAATTCTTCGCGAACATTTGCAAATGTTTCTCTGGATATAGCACGGCATTCCTGAACTATCCTGTCCTTGAGTTGCTCTATTGACTCAGGTTGCGTTTTAAGCACCACGGATTTAAGGTGACCCAACAAAATTAAGTCAAGAGGTGTTAGGTCCGGGGATCTAGGTGGCCATTCAACAGGACCTCTTCTTCCAATCCACTGGTTGGGATAATTATCATCCATCATTGCCTGACGGGAACTACATAATGAGGAGGTGCCCCATCCTGTTGAAAATGTAGTAAGCGTTCTTCTAATGCTAAATTTCCTTGTATGTCCCTCTGATTTTCTAATTCCCGCATTATTAGTGGTTCAATAGACCTCTGTAGCATTTCAACATACATGTCGCCATTTAAATTCCCTTCTTGCCCTGGGCCGATAATTACGTCTCTCAATATACCAGCCCAAACATTAATTATTTGGGGGGGTACTGGGTATGCCCTTCTCTAAATACGTGTGGGTTCTCGTCATTCCAGTAACGACAGTTTTGCTTATTAACATGTCCATTCAAATAAAAGGTACATTCATCACTGAAACAAATATTTTTAACTAGTCGAGGTTCTGCCGTAATTCTATCTGTCATTATTTCAGTTTATAGGGATGAAGCTTATGAAATTTAAGTACCTTTCTTATTGTTTCACGAGATAAGCCAGTTGCTACAGCTGCTTGACGAGTTGATAAGGTTGAATTAATTGCAAACTGCCCCAGAACTTCAATTTGCGCTGCTTCGTCAACTAGTCTCAGTTGATTTCTCTTTTTATTCGCGACAGAGCCAGTTTCTTCAAATTTGGCTACTAGTTGGCGAACATACTCCGGACTTACATTTTGACCTGGATGCCTTTCATTAAATCTTTGGGCTGTCTTTAAGAAACATTGGTCCTGAGAACCATAAATCAAAATCATCTCTACACGTTCAGCTGTGCTGCTTTTCGTTTAAACTGAATTAAAAGTCGACTGTTAAAATATCAATACTAATAGTACAAGTTACTTTTAAAGTAAATATTGTGATAATAAAATGCGAATATTCATAAAAAAATAAAATACCAGGCTTAAAATTGAACATTTACTTAAATAAAAATAAAAATGTTCAAAACTGTGTTTTTATTTATTGCTTCCTTTAATAAATACAGAAGAATTTCACGTTGCTTTCTATGGTACCATTGGAAAGCATTTTTCAAGAGCTTTAAGATGATGTGTCACTTGACCCCCCCTTTCTATTTAAGATTTTAGGGGTGTATCTCACCCTACCCAAGGGGTTACAGATAAGGGTCGAATAATACGCTTTTATTTGTTCCCTCTTCATTTTATACAAAGTGTTTTGAGCTTTTTTTGATTAAGTTTTCCTTCCTAAGATATAGTCATTTCAAGTTTTTAAATTGTATGTGTATGTACAGTGAAACCTCTCAACAACGGACAGTAGACGTGCCACAGAAACTGTCCGTTGTATAGAGGTGTCCGTTGTGGTCAGCGAACAAATTAAATACCAATGTAATTTTATTTAAAAAAATATTTTATTTTTAAGTAAAAAACTAATATGTTTAGTAGAAATTATATTAATACAATTTTTACTACGTATACACCAGCATCTTTTATATACATATATGCATACAATAAAAATGTACTACCTAATATAAAATATTATACTACCTACATATACAGTTTATTACAGATCTTTATAAAAAGTTTCTATTTAAACAAATTATCAAGTGTTGTTTGTCTTAGTTAATTTATTTTTAATAATTTGAGATTCCATTTTAGACGCAACTTCTGAGATTTTTTCCCCTAAAACAGAATCTCCAAATAACATACAAAAGTTTTCAATATCCCTTAACATTTTGTATGCTTCCTTAATGCTCTTAATATTGGAAGAAATAACTTCTTCATCATCACGTTAAACAATTGAATGAAAGAAAAATCTCACTATTTTGAAATTCACTCATGCACTCATGTATAGGGTTTTCCTGTATATTTTTCAACCCACCTAGAGAGTTTATTTGAATAGATACGGAAATGTCGTAAATACAAAAGTTTTGGGTTTTTTATGAAGATTTAGAATATTATATCATTAGTGCGAATATTATTGGAAATGTCAAATTTTGACAGGTTGTCAGTTTTTTTTTTAAATGAAACACCCTGTATATTAAATCATATTCTTGAAAATCTTTTTTTTCTAATTTCAAATATATATACTTTTAATATATTCTGTCAATTAGTTTCGGATATATAAGCGTTTAAACATTAAAGAAATGGTAAGGTAATTTGCGCTAAAACATAGTGAGCCATGGTCAAGACAATTGCAATGAACGACTTTTTGACGTTTACCGGTCAGAAGTATCTATTTACGAGCATTTTTAATATCCGATACGTTGGACGATGGGTTATTCGGAAGAAGACTCGACATGATAGAATTATTTTATTTACATGGTAAAAATGAATCGATAGCTCGTAACGAATATCATAGACGGACAATTGAATGAAAGAAAAACACTTAAGCGAAAAATTAGAATAGTGGAAAGAAACAATACCATAAAAAATCAGTAATATAAAGTAGGTAAATAATATTAGCTTAAAGAACTAAGTTTTGGTTTTCTATATAGCTTCCTTGGTTTATAATTCATTTCTGAATATTTCTTCTAAATTTTCTGTGTATGGATGCGTAGATAAAATGAGGTGATTGAGTGTTTAAATCGTCGATTGTTTGGACTATATTTTGCTCTAAAGTTTGAATGGTTCTTGTCCTATTGTAGTATATCTTGTTTTTCAGATAACCCCACAAAAATATGTCCAATGGAGAGAGATCGGGACTGTTTGCTGGCCATCTTAATGGTCCATGTCTTCCAATCCAAAATGGATACCTGTCATTTAAAAAATTGTTGACCGGTTGGACATTATCAGGAGGGGCACCATCTTGTTGCCATATCAAATTAAGATGAATTAATCGGTAGTTGTTCTAAATGCCCCTCGATTTCGTTTTCTAATAAGTCCTGATACCTTTGTCCGGTTAAATTCCCATTTAAAAATATAGGTCCAATAACATTATTGTTAAGAAGGCCACACCAAACACGTAGGGATCTTCTTCGCTGAATTTTGATCGCCTGAAAAGCCCACGGGTTTTCTTTTCACCAAAAATGCTTACTTTTCCGGTTAACATGCCTCCAGTGGTAAATGTTGCCTCGTCCGTGAAAATTATGTTTGACAAATTTAGTTGCTTCATCATAAAACGTCTTTTTATTTCTTGGCAGAAGTGTAATCGGTCTGTTTTATTTTGATCGGTTAATTCTTGGGTAGGTAAAAACTTATATGGCTTATATTTATAATGTATTAGAACTGAAAGGATTTTATGCCATGATTTGTTAAAAAAAGTGGCTGCATCGGGAATTGAGCGCTCAGGATTTTCTAAAACGAGAATAAATAAGATAAATAAATTATTTTAATACAAAAGTTTCAAAATTACCTTCTAAATATAATACTATTCTAACTTTTCGCTTAAGTGTTTTTCTTTCATTCAATTGTTTAACGATGTTTAATATTATGCTACGAGTCGGTGTTGGTCTATCTGGAAACCGTCTATGATATTCGTTACGAGCTATCGATGCATTTTTACCATGTAAATAAAATTATTCTATCATGCCGAGTTTCTCTTCTTCCGAATAACCCATCGTCCAACGTATTAGATATTAAAAATGCTCGTAAATAGATACTTCTGACCGGTAAACGTCAAAAAGGCGTCGTTCATTGCAATTGTCTTGATCATAGCTCACTATGTTTTAGCGCAAATTACCTTACCATTTCTTTAATCTTTAAACGCTTATATATCCAAAACTAATTGACAGAATATATTAAAAGTATATATATTTGAAATTAGAAAAAAAAAGATCGTCAAGAATATGATTTAATATACAGGGTGTGTCATTTAAAAAAACTGACAACCTGTCAAAATTTGACATTTCCAATAATATTTTCGCACTAATGATATAATATTCTAAATCTTCATAAAAAACCCAACAACTTTCGTATTTACGACATTTCCGTATCTATTCAAATAAACTCTCTAGGTGGGTGGGAAAAATATACAGGAAAGCCCTGTACAGGGTGTCCGGATTTGGTTGCAAATGCAGGGTATCTCGCTTATTTTTAAAAATAGAATCTTGCGGTTTTCACGAACCTGAGCTAATTTTTTGTGAAACTCAAGAAGCCGTAAACAAAATTTTCTTAGCCTTCTTCGTTGATGAGATACAGGGCGAAATAGAAAATTTTGCATTTTGGGACCTCCCTCGTATCTCGGTTATCCTTTAACTTAACGTAAAGGAAAAAATTGCTGCTTATGCAGTTTTTTACGCTTTTCATTTGAGTTGTTATTTTTTAGATATGACCCAAAGTTGTGTTTTTTTAAATGGGACACCCTGTATATTTGTCCTTTTAAAAGCTTCTCAAAAATATATAATAGTATGGGTCTATTTTAATAAACAACAACAAAAATCCTAATTTTTATAATTATCATCCCAAATTTTGCAGTAGGCCATGCAAAACAATGCTGCCTTTTATTTAAAGTCGTAAACAATATCTACATCCTAACAATAAATCAAAATAAATATGTAATTAAATCTATTTATCAAAATATGTATTGATAATTTCGCACCAAAAAAGTACCACTTACCTAGATTTATGTAACACAAGAACAAAACAGTAATAAATTATTATGTAACAAGCCTTTCAGCAAAAATCAACTGTCGTATAAGAACTACAGTAACCAAGGAAATCAAAAGAACTGTTCAAACTGATTTCCATTTTGTTCTATGCATTTCCTAAATCTTGGAGATTATCATAGTGGTCTTTGTAAATTCTATTTTCCAGATATCCCTATAGAAAGAAATCTAAAATCGACAAATCTGGGGACCTAGGGGGCCATCTTATAGGTCTATTTGTTCCGATCCATTGATTGGTAAAATTATTGTCCAGAAATAATCTCGTCATTCCAGAATTGTGTGCAGGAGCACCGTCCTGTTGAAAATAAATTTCGTTAATTTGCGCTAGAGGAACATCGTCAAGTAATTCAAAATGCCTCTAAAATTTCTATATAGCGATTGGCTGTTAGATTTCCCTCAAATATATAAAATTTTATATGTGTTCCTAATATGAAGCAGGACACATTTAGACCAAACCGGCCCTGCTGTCTTCTGGGAAATATTTGGTGTTGATTTGGGATGGGACCAGAATCTACTATTGTGCCTATTGAGTAAACCAGAATTAGTGAAATGTGCTTCGTCTGACCATATAACCTTCCTTTCAAAATCTCTAACCTTATCGCATCTTTCTCGAAACCAATTGCAGAAGACTACCCGACGCTCTGCATCCCCTGGCTGTAAGTGCTGCACGAGCCTAAATTTGTATGGGTGGTATTTGTGCTTTTTTAGAATTTCTTGAACTCTAGTTTTTGGAATCCCTATGCTCTTTTCACTGGCCCTACAAGAGTTTGTAGGGTAAGCTTCTGCATTAGCCAAAACCGTAATTTCCTCAGCCTCCCGATTTTCTTTATTATATGTTTTCGTACGAGGTTTGATAAATGATCCGTGATTAAGTAAATTCTTTTTTATCCGATAAAAAGTGGATATATTAGGTTGCCTCCTTTCTGGATATCTAAATAAAAATTAAGCAATAGTATTTCAACATACCTAAAAATTAACTATTTACCTGTTAAAATACATCTCAGAAGCCGCTTCAACATTTTCATTACTTAATATAAAACAAGCTAACATATCGTACTTTTCATAATGTTCGAAAGTTTGGTTTTCTTCTATAATAATATAAATATATTTTTACACAATAAATAAATACAAAAAACTAGCGCTATATTTTATACACGCGTACAAAACTGGGAAATGTCATTTGGTTCCAAGAAAACAAAAGAAAACGGCATCGTTTTGCATGGCCTACTGCAAAATTTGGGATGATAATTATAAAAATTAGGATTTTTGTTGTTTATTAAAATAGACCCATACTATTACATATTTTTGAGAAGCTTTTAAAAGGACAAATCAATTTCTGGACAAATATACAGGGCGTCCCATTTAAAAAACCACAACTTTGGGTCATATCTAAAAAATAACAACTCAAATGAAAAATATGACTACGCCACTGGATCCAGCGTAAAAAACTGCATAAGCAGCAATTTTTCCCTTTGCGTTAAGTTAAAGGATAACCGAGATACGAGGGGGGTCCCAGAATGCACAATTTTCTATTTCGCCCTGTGTCTCATAAACGAAGAAGGCTATGAAAATTTTGTTTACGACTTCATGAGTTTCACAAAAAATTAGCTCAGGTTCGCGAAAACCGCAAGGTTCTATCTTTAAAAATAAGCGTGATACCCTGCTTTTGCAACCAAATCCGGACACCCTGTACACTTATGTTAGGATTTTCCGTGAATAAACTTTCAATAATTTCTGAATATGAAGTTAAGTCGGAAGAGAATACATTGATGTTTCTACATAATTTCGATAATGGTACTATTGTAGTCAAGGTTTTCCTCGAGAATTTCGTCGAACCCAGCTTTGCGGAAGCAGTTATTGATGGTTTTGGATTCGATTTTTTTCCATGCAGCAACAATCCAAATCAAGGCACTTACAACATTTATGGATTTCTCCAATTGTTCGATAAATTCAGAATACTCCATGGATGACAAAAGCCGCTTGATTAGAAACTTTCTGTAGTGGTTTTTAAAATTTTGAATCACGCCCTGGTCCAATGGCTGCCAATGTGATGTCGTATTTGGCGGTAAAAACATATTTTAACATTTTTTTAACTCGCAGTTTTGGGTGAGATTATATCCCTTGCATCCATGCTTTCTTGTTATAGTGCCATTCAAGTGGCAATTTTTCTACGCTTAATCCCTTAAAACAATGGGGTTTTTTACTTTTCCCAATCAACAATGCATTTTATTTTCCTCCATTCATAGCGGAGCAAAGTAAAATAGTGAGTGTCTCCTCGGACGCTTTCCCGCCAGCACATGTTTCGCCTTTTAAAGAAAACGTTTTATTTGCCTAGTCACGGAAAAAAAGTCCCGTTTCATCGGCGTTATAAATGTCTCTCTGTCCGAAGTTTTTGATAATAGCACCTCATTTCGTCCGCCAATCAGTTACCTGAAACAAGTCTACAGCCGCTGCTTCGCCACAGATGGATTTGAAAGAGATATTATGACGTTGACAGAACTTCAACAACCATCCATTTGATCCTTTAAAACCATCAACTTCTAGATTCTTCGCTATTTCTTGTGCTTTTTCCTTTTTTATTGTACCGGATATTGGAATGTTTTTGGAGCGTACTTTACAAAACCAGTCGTAGACAATTTGGTCTATGGCAGCACCCTCAGTTTTCGCAAATTTCTTTTTCTCTTTCATGTTCCCGGTCTCGGCGAATCGTTTGTTAAGATCGCTCTTGTTTCTCAAAATATTACTAATTTGAGATTTTCCTACACAGAATTTTTCGGCTAATACTCTAACACTAAGTTTGTTTTTTTCCGCGTACATATTGATTGCACCAGAGTAACATCAAAACTAAGATATTCTATTGATGAAGACTACATTTTATAAAAATAAGGTGATCTATTTATTATGCAATTCACCGCAATTTACCTACCTAAAATTTACCTCCTACCTACTTCTGAGGAGGTAAATTTTACTGTTTTTATTAAAAATGTTCCAAATTTTACTGTCCATGCCCATTGTTGGGAGGGTCCGTTGTCAAGAGGGTTTAGTACACAGGAATACATATACTGACGGTCGGTGACTTCAAAATTGTACGTTCAGCAGAGGTGTCCATTGTTAAGAGAGGTTTCACTGTATTCGACAAATTCTTAATTAGATGAGGCAAGGAAATATTTATAACGAAGGAAAGTTTACCGATTCTTTATTTCTAGTATAATAAATAAACAAACTATATTTGAAAATCGAAGAAATTGTCCATATTTCTCAAGGAGACCTAGTTGTAATAACAAACATAGGAAAAGACTCCAAGTCTCGGTCTCAGTAAATCATAATTTTACATTTTACAAAAAACGTGACATGTGTTTCGCCCTTTCAAGCAACATCAGACAAATAAAATAAAGCACAACAAAACAAACAACTACTTATACATATTTGATTGACACTGTCAAGCCTGCAGGTGTTGCACAACGACAGGGATACAAAACATTTAGTACAGAATACAGTAAAAGAAACACTTATCTCACCTGCACAGACAGCACGTTGCTACTATTGGGTATTAAACCACATAAAGCAGTAATATTGTTTAAAACAGCCAATGAGAGTTTCTTAATTTCTAGATCGTGAGATAAATCATCTTCATCTGTTTCGAAGATCTTTTCAAACTCTAACAGCAACGGTTTAAGATGTTCTACTACTGATTCATCTTTATCCTTTCCTCCTGAAATACATCATAAAATAGAAAAAATGTCAGAAGCTTTTAATCCAGTTTATAATTAATAACTGGGTTACACATTTTTTGAAGCAAAATAAAAGGACACTGCAATAAACAATTATATATACATACCAATTTTGCTCAAAAAATTAGTGAGATTGCTTCTGAATTGTCCGTTTATCATAAGGATTATGGCGTGGAAACATTCTACGCCAGAGACAGCCGCAGTGCAATCAAAGTCTATGTAGTCGCTTAACCTAAAAGAGATAAATGTCTGTAATAAACCCATCGTTAATTTGATTTGTCAATTAAATCTAGCTTCTTCCCCGAAAAGAGAAAAAATGCCTTTTCTCCATTAGTTATAGTTGGGCTTAGGATACTTATGCATTTAAAAATCTAAAAATATGCTCCGAAACAAGGGAAAATACGAACTTAAAAATGCATTTATTACCGAATCAAAAAAACAGAAATAAAGCAAAAGTATAGTAATTAAAATATTATATTATTTACACTTCAAGGTACCCTTAATTTTTACCAGTAATTATTACATTAATACAACTATATAATAAAAGTATTTTTTTACATAAAATTTTAATATATAGCTAACTAAACAAACTAACTATAGAATAAACCTCTTTAAAATTTATTGTTTACGCTATTCAACAAGTTGCAGTTACATTTTATAACTATATAATGTAACAAATTATCAAATTCAAATTTTCTTCTATTATCTGACAATAGTACTTTACACTTAGAAAATACTCGTTCAACATCACAAGATACAATTGGAACATATTCAAACAAATTCAAATCGCTATTTATTAAAAATTGTCCATTATCTGGATTCAATATCTCTTTATTGTCCAAAACTGCACTAATATTTGTTAGTTATAGTTTCACTCACTTTTTCTATCATTTATACGCTTTTTGACCAAGAAAGTCCTTTAACACCAATTTTTTTATAGCATCAGACAAGTAAGAAAAATTGTTTTTAATGTAAATTAAATCCTCACGTACATCTTCCTTGCGCAAAACGTTTTCTGCTTCTTGTATACAATGTGAGTATTCCACATTAAACTGGTTGACTATGTTTTTTATTGCCTCGAAATTTTCTGCGTAATAAATGGCAGCGTTTATCCAAGTTCCCCATCTAGTTACAATTGGTGATGGGGGCAGGAGGATGTTTCGTGCAATTTCCCTAAAATTTTTCTACCCGAGTCGGAGCTTTTAGGAATACTTTCTTCACCGAGGAAATCAGATCGTTCACTCGTGGATAAAAAGCACGAATTTTTTTGCAACTCGATGAAGTCCATGGGCAAGATATGTGGCATGTATCATTTTTGGGTACAATATTTGTAGACCACTCATTGCTTTACTTAACACTATATCATATTTAATACCACTGGGCCATAAAAGAGTGAGAGAGTCATTGAAAAATCCAGCAACATCTGAATGATTTACTTTGTCTAAGGTCTTCATTGTAAGTAAATATGATTTATCCCTTTCTGCTTCTACACCCACCACACCAAAAACAAAGCACATCAGTTGTTTCATCTAGTGACACCCATATACTTCTACTTTTTCACGCAATTCGGTAACTGTCTTATTGTACAAATCTGGAACATAGTTTTTCCTTAACGTGGATTCATGTGGAATTGATGTCTTGTGTACTGCTCTAAAAATGACTTCAGGGCAGGATTACTCAATTTATTCAGTGGAATATCCGCACTAATAGACGCCTTGCACAAATCCTCTTTGTTTCTGAGCATACTTTTTGCTTTTTTGGATCCGATGCTTTGTAGTTCCTATGTGTTATGCCACTTGAAATTTCTTGTTCCCAGTAACAGGAATATCACAATATTTACAAAACAGTCAGTCGTAAAATTAGGAAAATCTTTCACGAATTAATTTAATACTGCACCTAATGAACGCTTTTCTTTCGACAATGTTTACGCCACAATGTGTAAACTAAACTGAATTGAAAAATTATTTCTAACATTGGCCTGCCAGCAACTAGACATTTTTTATTATTATGGATTATATTTGAAATACATCAAATTTGTCTTGAAAAATAAAAATATATTCAGAAAAATTAGAATATATGCATTTTTTCTGTAATAACTGCAAAATATGCATATAAATACAAAAATTGCCAAAATATGCATTCGCATATGCTTTGATGTAAATGTATGTATACCCTAAGCCTAGTTATAGTAATAGTCATAGTTTTTATTGATAAATCTATACAAATATTTGTCAAACAGCTACTAAAATTGCTAATTAAACATAAATAAATTTGGATATAAATCTATATTCATAAATAAAATAAAACAAGTTTTCACATATTAACAAAAACTTTTAATTCTGTCCTTGAACTGGCAAAAATCTAAAGTTCTAATGTTTGCTGGTAGAGAGTTAAAGCAAAATACCTAGAGCCATTCCTGGCTTTCTCAAGTCGGCTGAAGTCGAGAACTAGACTAGATTATCATTATTTCTGGTAGGATACTCACGGTCATCTTTATGCATTCTACAAAGATGCAAGTGTTGTTTAACATGCAGCAAACAATGTGTGTATACATATATATATATATATATATATATATATATATATATATATATATATATAACTGCTGGCCACTTGAAACAGATCCCCTACATTTTTTTGGTAAAATATTTTTAAAACGAGACGAGATACTGAGGTGTGATTTTAAGTCGTTCTTGCAAATTTTATTACATATAACCAATGTTAGGCGTATGCAATATCCGAGGGACACTTTTGTATTTCAACTTTTCCTCTGTTATTAAAAATAAAGGAATCAAGGGGGGTTGAAAATCTCGGTGAATCACCCTGTACATTAATACACAGTAAAAAATGCAAAATTAAAAATTCAGTCTACTATTTTTCTTTATGTAAAAAGGCAAATAATTATTTTAATTAAAGAGACAACAGGAAAAGAAGTCCTACAATCACTTGATTAAATGTTCAATATGACCACCATTTCTTTCAATACACATTGTAGCCGATTCACAAAGGCATTGTTAATCCTATTCAGCATCGCGGCATTGATATTTGTACTATGGTCGTGGGTGGCGTTTGGTAAACTTGCTCTTTAACAAAACCCCACAAGAAAAAATCTGGTTTTGTGAGGTCCGGAGACCTTGCCGGCCATGATACTGGACCTCCCCTACCAATCCATTTATTTTCATGATTCGCGTCTAAAAATTGCCTCACCTGCCTGCTAAAATGTGCCGGAGCGCCATCTAGTTGGAACCACATCCGCCTCACTAGATTCAAAGGTAATTCGTCAATCCACTCCTGCAAACTGTTTTGCAGTAAATTTAGGAAAGTGTCTCCATTAACTCTATTTTCGAAAAAATAAGGTCCAATGATACGGTTACCGATTATACCAGCCCATACATTAAGAGACCATCTATGGTGGTGATCCAAGGGGATAATGAATCTGGGGTTTTCAGAACTATAATAGTGGAAATTATGTCGGTTGACGTATCCATTTTTATGAAATGTCGCTTCGTCAGTAAATAAAATGTTATTGAAAAAATCATGTTCTTCTCTATTTTTTGCTAATGCCCAAGTACAAAATTCAAGTCTTCGATTGAAATCGTCTTGATCCAGCTCTTGTACCAGTTGAATACGGTATGGGTGAAATTTATGTTTTCTAATTATTCTATTTGCCGTAGATTTAGCAACACCTCTCTCCTTTTCTAACTGCCTACATGAAATATGAGGATTTTCAATTAAAGTTTGCTTAACAAGATATTCAGTTTCTTCATTTGCGGCTCTTTTCTGCTTTTCCAATTTTTGTTCGTAATCGACTCATCCAGTTCTTTCAAATCGCTCTTTGAGTCTGACAAATGATACCTCATGAGGATGACGTTCGGCATTGCTAAACCGTTGCGCATAAACTCTACTTGCTAAAAAACAATTTTGATCACTTGCGCCCAAAACATAAAACATGATTTATGTTTTGGGCGCAAGTGATCAAAATTGTTTTCAAATCAATCTTCTCTAGAAAAATTCATTTTGAATCAATTGACACAATTAATGAACACCGTTTTCATTTGTTTTTACTTTAGGATTGTCTAAGGCATCTTCGTACATTAAGTTCTAACTAAATGTTGACACTACCTACGCTTTTATAATAGCCAAAGTAGTAAATATTTAAGAATAGTTGGTAAAAAGTCTTTAGGTCGCGGTTCTTCGCACAATATTATGAGCTGAATTTTTAATTTTGCGTCACTTGTAGTGTATTATAATTAGAAAATTCGATAATAAAGCAAATTCTAAGGCGATTGCCATTGAAAACCAAATAATAAATACAAAAATGTCAAAATCTCGGAAACTATGACAAATAGGTATAGGACATATTTATAACTATAGATAGTGTTTTGGGTCACGAATAGTCTAAAATATTAAAATACTATACATTCCATTTAAAAAAAATGAAGATATGATGTTTTTAATTTCTCCTACTTATCTAGGACCCCCTGTACAACGCCGACAAATTTTGTTCACGTTGAAAGTCAACCCATACTTTTGTTAATGTTCCTGCCAAAAATCATAATCCTATATCAAAAAGCCAACGGTCCGCGTCGTTTGAAAAAAGGCACTGCAATTCATAATTTTTTACAAAATGGCGGATATTAGAAAAACTATCAGATTTAGATATAGGACATGTTATACAAAAAATGTGTAGAATCACGAGCAGAATCTAAATATGCAAAAATATACAGGGTGTCCCATAAGAAAAACACAACTTTGCTTCGCTACAGATTTTTGAGACACCCTGTATAAATGAAAATAATTTTAGGCTATGTAGCCCGTATTATTCTACAACTTTTGTATTTGAACTTTTTTTATATCGCTATCCGTTATCAAGATATCAACCGAGAACGCACTATTGGGACACCCTGTATATATACAATGTGTCCCAAATTTGGCTTACATGCATTGCTATCTCGTAAACCGCTATAGCTACAGGGTGGGTTAAATTAGGAAAGTTTTAGAGAATTTTATTACAAATTTGATGACGTTTTGAAGTTTAGGATATCTTTAGTGGTTTTCAAGATAATTGGGAAAAATCAAAATGGTGCATTTTCAACTTTTGCCCGTAGCTTCTAAACGACTCGTATTATGGTTTTATGGTTTATACATTATTAAAGCACTTTTATTAGAGGAACATTATGCAGGTAAAACGAAGTTTCTAACTTCAATTGTTTTTGAGATATTGGCATCAACTTTTTATTTTCTTACCGACGCCATATTGGATTATTGTATTTTTGGAAAGATCTTTTTAAGAGCTTTCCAATGATGTATAACAAGGTAAGATTATTATTTTTCTTGACCTCTAAAAACCAAAATAATTGTTTTTTTTAAGTAGGCTTTGATTACGCATGGCGGCCATAATGAAACAAAAGAATGCCGCATGTCAACAATCATTTTGTGTTCCTGAATAGTACTTGTTATCATTTTCTCATTGTGCCGAGTTTTTACAAAGTTTATTTGAGTTTCTTATACTACTTAAAATGGAGGGTAATTATTCCAACGAAGAGAATTTGGATATGATAGAACTTTATTTTAAAGCAAATAGAAATACACAAGCAGCTGCGCGTTCATACGAAGAACAATTTCCAGACCGACATCAACCAAGCCAAGGGCATTTCAGATTTCTAATTGTAAACTTGTTAGCTTATGAGTAAAAATATTAATTCAACCATCGATGTTTCAGATTTTCAACTAAGATATTATACTAACAGTGAATACCTAGTGACTAAAATGTAACTATCACACTATTGAAAATACCTAAACTAAATTTAAATTAACACATAAAAAAATATAAGTTACACCACATGCCTCCCTCCATTTTCCACACATTTTTGACATTTCTCCAATACCTTCCGTGTAACCCTTCTTAAGGTGTTCCTGTTAATATTAGCAAAAACATCTCGGACTCTGTCTTCTAGCTCTCTGAGACTTTCTGGCGGAGAAAATTCGTAGACCTCATTTTTTGCGTATCCCCATAAATAAAAATCGGGAGGAGTAATATCCGGTGACCTTGCCGGCCAAGCAACAGGGCCATTATTAGCGATAATATTTTCCCCGAAAGTATTTCTGAGGACCGCCATCACCTCTCTGGTACCGTGAGCCGGACAGCCATCTTGTTGGAACCAAATATTTTGCAGGTCATTTGGGGGAACAGAATTTATAACTTCTGGAATAATTTGTTACCGTAATAGTTGCAAATATCTGTTACCCGATAAATTTTCTTGGAAAATGAACGGCCCAATCAAACGGGTATCTAAAATACAAATTGTTATGAGTGATTTAAAGCAGAAGTGCATTGTTTGGAATTACCTATAATGCCACACCACACATTGAACCCAAATTTTGTTTGTAAACGTCTTTCTTCTAAATTATGAGGATTCTCGGTGCCCCAGTAATGAGTATTATGTTTATTGAAAATTCCACAGTTTGTAAATCGTGTTTCATCTGTCCAAAGTACTTTAGAATGAAAGTTGGGTATTTGCTGGCATTTGTTGATGAACCATTCACTAAACGTGATTCTTCTAGCAAAATCATTTATCTGAAGACCCTGTACAATAGTAGGTTTATAGGGATGAAAGTGAAGTTTTTTCAAGACTCGTTGGACGGTTGATTTGGGAATTGCCGTTTGTTCTTCAATCTTTCTTACTGAGGTTGTTGGGTTGTCCCTGACACTTTCTATTATAGCTGCGTTTCTTGCTTCATTATCTATTGAATAGGTCTTTGGTTTCGGTTTCAAAAAAGACCCGTAGGCTAACAGGTTAACAATTAGAAATCTGAAATGCCTTTGGCTTGGTTGATGTCGGTCTGGAAATTGTTCTTCGTATGAACGCGCAGCTGCTTGTGTATTTCTATTTGCTTTAAAATAAAGTTCTATCATATCCAAATTCTCTTCGTTGGAATAATTACCCTCCATATTAAGTAGTATAAGAAACTCAAATAAACTTTGTAAAAACTCGGCACAATGAGAAAATGATAACAAGTACTATTCAGGAACACAAAATGATTGTTGACATGCGGCATTCTTTTGTTTCATTATGGCCGCCATGCGTAATCAAAGCCTACTTAAAAAAAAAAACAATTATTTTGGTTTTTAGAGCTCAAGAAAAATAATAATCTTACCTTGTTATACATCATTGGAAAGCTCTTAAAAAGATCTTTCCAAAAATACAATAATCCAATATGGCGTCGGTAAGAAAATAAAAAGTTGATGCCAATATCTCAAAAACAATTGAAGCTAGAAACTTCGTTTTATCTGCATAATGTTCCTCTAATAAAAGTGCCCTAATAATGTATAAACCATAAAACCATAATACGAGTCGTTTAGAAGCTACGGGCAAAAGTTGAAAATGCACCATTTTGATTTTTCCCAATTATCTTGAAAACCACAAAAGATATCCTAAACTTCAAAACGTCATCAAATTTGTAATAAAATTCTCTAAAACTTTCCTAATTTAACCCACCCTGTAGCTATAGCGGTTTACGAGATAGCAATGCATGTAAGCCAAATTTGGGACACATTGTATATATTCCTACCCTCATTTTCGTTAAAACAGTATGTACATTACCGAACTTCCATATCTTTCAAGTACTAATCTCTAACTAGATGTGACACCCTGCTAAAAACTGTAAATCTTTTAACAAAAATATGGAAGAAAATACCTTTTGATTATCCTATTATATAGAGTTTCTGCGATTGATGTGACATGTTGATAATATATCTTCTGATAGACAGTGTCGACAGGCTTAACATTCTTATTTTTACCAACCAAAAACACAGCGGCCTGCACGAAATGCCTGTGCAAGTCGGTTTTCGTTCTAATTGTATTGGCATCGTTCGTCTTCACCCATGGTACATTTGACCTATTAAAAAAAACATATGTTGCATCCAAGCCTCAAAATGTTATAAAAGTTTGTTTAAGGAATAATAAAAGATTTATTTTTTCGTCGACTTACTCGAGTAATGTTTTCAAGCCCTTCTCGACAACTGCAAAGTCTAATAACGTATCTGGAGGTTTAAACGACTTCGAAGACGCTTTAGCTGCATTATCACCCCTTTTTGTACCATTTGTCTCCGTCTGAGTTTCCTTTGCAACAGTCTTTTGAGTAGTCTTATTTTCGTCCTTCTGTGTCGCTTTGTCATTCCTTTTGGCTTTCTTTGGTTTCGACAAGTTCTGTAATAGTTTATAACATAGCGAGTAGAGAAGTGTTTCATTATTGTCGTGTATTGTCGAGATTAACTAAATCTCGAGACAGTAATAAAAACCTTCCTCCGAGGTTTGTATACTATTTTATTTGCAATCACACCATTAATCAAAAAGTAGGTACAATATTTTATTTTGAAAATTAAAAGATATAGCAATAATGCCATAATTCTTCATTTTCTGTTTTGACGCTTTCATATATGTTGTCACAGGTATAGTCGAATGCGGTCTCGTGCGGGTCCAAAGGTCACCAACATTATGAATCAAATCAGAATACACAGTGAATACCAAAATGTTGTGTGATTCTCTTATCGAGCTATTAAATCTCGATGGGCTATTTACAAATATACAGGGAGAAAGAAAATAGTGTTTTTTATTATATTACGCAATATTATTAAGATAGCCACTTAATATTATTATATATACTAAATGCCGAGGGACTAAATAAGAAAATTCGCTAAATATGTATTTGGTTAAAAAATTTTTTTAACAAAAACAAAAATACAAAAAATGGCGAGCGCCTTAATAAAGTCGGAAGGCGGTTCGAATCAGTGGAACACTCAGGATATGTACGGTTTATGCAGCCACTTAATGAAAGTGAGATTTTTTTATTAATCACCAAAAATTATCAGCCCCGCTTGACCTAAAAATCTAACCACTTATACAGCGTCATTTATTTAAATGCGGGCCACCCCTGTGCAAAGAAAACTTGCTTTTTTTTGGATTGTGATAACAAAAAAAATTTATTTTGCAAAAATATTATACACTTTGGTTAAAAACACAAGATAATTAGTTATTACTTCCATCATGAGATTTTTTCAGATCTTCTCGTTTAAGGGTCCCTAGAGGCCGGAAAACATGTTTTCTCAATTCCGTCTGTCTGTAGTTATGTCTGTCCGTCAGTCTGTCTGTTCGGGGCATAGCTAAAAAACTACTTATCCGATTTCTTCAAGTTTCAGTCTAAAATTAAGGGCTATGCATGCGAAAAATACAGGCTATATATATATATATATATATATATATATATATATATATATATATATATATATATATATATATATACAGTGTGTATCAGCCAAATGGAATAAATTCGATAATAAATAAATGGGGGCGTGTTCGGAAAAACGCTTGGACACGTCGATTTGTATTTTTAGTTGCTCAATTTCTCTAATAAAAACTTTTTATACAGGGTATGTCCTGTAACAGTAGTCAATGTCAACTTTCTTATTTCAAATGCAACACCCCGGATATTATTTAATTTTTGGATTCTTTAGGAGATTCTAAACATATTTTATGTTCAATGTCCTATACCTATCTTCAACTATTTCGGCAATATTAAGTGTTTTCAAATTTATTTTTATTTTATTTATTTCGAATTTATTATTATTCATGAAAGTGGCTCTGGTTACTGAACTATTTATTTGATTACAAAAATTCGCTACAACACACTCAATACTTATTTACCATTTAGGTCTTCATATTAAGAATGTAAGCAAAAACCATTTTAGCGTTCCTTTTTATTGATATGGAACAAAAAGAGCCAGTTTTGTTTACTTTTAAGTTTTGTTTACTTTTGTGTAAAATGCCTGGCCTTTCTCTTTGCAAGACAGTAGTTGTCAGTGTCATAGTCTTTTGAATTTCGTTAACTGCATAATACCTAATATCAGAAAAATGGTTCATTTAACAGAAATGCATAAAATAACAATTCTACAAATGATTGGTTATGGAGATAACACACGAACACAAGTGGAAGTTGCTCGCTTATTTCATGAAAAATTTCCAAATTTGCCGCATATATCCCAAGGGACAATTAGTAAAATAGAAAAGCAGTTTCGCGAGCTTGGACATGTGAGGCAGATAAAAAAAGCAGCTGCCAATTCAATAAATGATGATACTAAATTGGATATTATGCTTGAGTTTGAGGAAAACCCACATATTTCTAGTCGACAAGCCGCCGCAATGTTCGATATTAGCCATTCGTCGATTATTCCAACATTAAAAGAAAATAAATCCCTATAAAGTGATACCAACTCAGGAGCTCATGGAAGACGATTACGATAGGAGAACTTATTTTTGTGAACAAATGATGGCTATGTTAGATAACAATGTTATTCAATTAGAACATGTTTTGTTTTCGGATGAGTGCACCTTTACACTTCACGGTCATGTAAATCGTCAAAATTGCCGCTATTGGTCTAGGGAAAATCCTCACTGGATCAGCGAAGAACATACTCAATATCCTGAAAAGGTTAATGTTTGAGAAGGAATTGTTAGGGATCATATCATAGGCCTCTTTTTCATTGACGGCAATTTGAATGGCGATAATTATTTAGCACTGCTCCAAAATAATGTCGTGCCAACTTTGACAAATTTGTATCCAGATCCAGCAAACCCACAAGTTCCAGCGAATATGATATGGTTTCAGCAAGATGGAGCACCGCCCCATTACCAAATTAATGCCCGGCAGTACCTCAACGGAATATTTCCAAATCGGTGGATTGGGAGACGAGGATCGATAGAATGTCCAGCGCGATCCCCTGATCTGACGCCATTAGACTTTTTCTTATGGGGACATATTAAAAATGTTGTATACAAAACTAAACCCCTCGACTTAGCTGACTTAAGAAGACGAATAACGCTTGCGATTAGATCGATCACGCCTGAGATGCTAAATAACGTTAGAAGAAATTTCTATTTAAGATTAGGAATTTGCCAAGACGTTCGCGGCGAGCATATTCAACAGTTCCTAAATTAACTTTTTACTTTTGTTTATACATTATGAAGAAATAAATAATTTTATTTTTTTAATCTTAATTTTTGCAGTAAATTTGAAAACACTTAATATTGCCGAAATAGTTGAAGATAGGTATAGGACATTGAACATAAAATATGTTTAGAATCTCCTAAAGAATCCAAAAATTAAATAATATCCGGGGTGTTGCATTTGAAATAAGAAAGTTGGCATTGACCACTGTTACAGGACACACCCTGTATAAAAAGTTTTTATTGGAGAAAATGAGCAACTAAAAATACCAATCGACGGGTGCAAGCGTTTTTCCGAACACGCCCCCATTTATTTATTATCGAATTTATTCCATTTGGCTGATACGCACTGTATATATATATATATATATATATATATATATATATATATATATATGTGTGTTATATGCAATATTATACAATACATTGACCTGATTGCCGGTCACACGAGGTGACATTACGCAATAGTGACGAGACCTGATATTTCGCAGGATGCAACATCAGCAGGAAACACTCTACGTGACTTTACCGTGGGAACAATGCTGATGCTTGCAAATATAATAATATAAATACTCTTGTAAATATAATTTTAAGTTAGTAATAGAAATAGCTAGTTAGGCTGTCAGTTCGATACTTGAATTTTAATTTAATTGTTTTAATTTTGTAATTAAGTAAAGTTTGTGTTTTATAAATAAAATCATTTTTTAAAAAGTGAATTTTGAAGTTGTTGTGATAACAATTGGCGCAGTCGCGTTAGGATTCGTCAACGTCAACAGAACAGGAGAACTCCAACTGTGACGGCGGATTCATCCCTTAACGAAAAAAGAACCAACCCTCTCAAGTGAAGAGTCCTCACTCGACGACAGGAACGTAAGGAACACCAAGTGAAGCCCCTGGTTGCCCAAAGTCGAGAACAAGAAAATTCATGCATCTTGGAGTGTTTTCGTAAGTAACGAATAATCTCTTTTATTTTTTAAAATTGAATTTTGTGTTTTGAAGTGATTTTTGTTGAATTTCTGTTCGAAATCTTATATTTCCCTGTTAGTTATTGTTTATTTCTTTTATTGAATAAAATTTTAAGAAAATGCCTGATACACGCTCTCAAACTAGTAGCGCAGCTACTGCCACTGTGGCACAAGATTCAAAAAATTCTGATACAGAAGCTATCGAGCCCTATAAATTATCTGAGATATTTTCCATTATCCCGGAGTTTGAGGGAGATCAAATCTCGTTAGGAACATTTTTAAATGCTTGTGACTGTGCAAATGATATGGCAGTCGCAGACCAAAAAAAATTATTAGTGATTTTCGTAAAAAATAAACTACGAGGTAGAGCGGCTCAACTTATAAACTCGAGAAACCCTTCTACTTATGCCGACATTAAACAACTACTCACCTTACATTTTGGCGATACAAGGGAGTCACTCATTCAAGACCTGCAACGTCTTAAACAATTATCTAACGAATCTCCCCTAACATTTTTCAATCGTTTGCAAGTACTCCATGCAAAAATGCTTGCAAACATTCAAAAAACTCCTGGTCTAAGTCCTGAACAAAAAAATGCACAGTGTTCCCTTATTGACACAATGGCCCTTAATACCCTTCTCACAGGATTAGAGCCACGCCTTGGCCAGATTATCAGGGCTGGAAACCCTTCAAATCTTATCAAAGCCCAAATAAGAATTAGACGAGAAATACAATTATCGTATTTCGAAACTCAGAAAAACCCTAAACCAGCACCCATCTCAATTAGACCTAACCTTTCGGTCAGGAAAACCCCTTCTCAACCCCAAAAGTGTTTCAGTTGCGGACGTTTGGGACATATGGCTAATGAATGCCGCGCCCAACAAAATCAAAGCTATTCTAATTTTGGTACAAATTTTAAAAATAGACCTAATTTCCAAAATAATACTAATTTCCAAAGACCAGGTTCCTCCCAAAATCAACCCTTTAACCAATCCAGACCATTTGCTACTTCCCAACAAAATCAGTTATCCCAATTTCGCTCCTCAGGAATGCAAAGGAACCCTAATTTTCAGTCCAGTCAACATAGAACCCTTCATATGAACTATAACTCTCAATTCCATGAATATGACCCCGACCAATATGTAAATGATTCGTATGATAACCACTACTGTGATTATAGCCCAGAACAGCCCGAATACCGCGCATATAGTGCAGACAATCAGGGATTTTATGAAAATTTCGAACCAATCCCTGATAACGAAAATTATCAAAATTTTCTGGGACTCCCGAACCAAAACCACCCCCCGAACAATACCAACCAATCTGTAGACCCATTACAAGAAGTCCAGGATCAGATCCAGACTCTCAATCTAGACGACATGAACCCCAATTTGAATTTTACAGAACAGAGCTTTCTCTAAATCCCCTACTCGCAGTAAATTCAAAAAATCTGTACTTCATTAACGACGCATCAAACAAATATAAACTCCTAATTGACACTGGAGCGGGTATAACCATTTTCAAAGAAAAAACCGCCGAAAATTTTCCTCAAAGATCACCCGAAAATATAACCATTCAGGGAATCACAAATCAAAAACTTCAAATAACCGAATCCACTCTTGTACCATTTAATGCAGGCGACCCCCATAAGGTTTTTATTTATAATTTGGATATAGAATTTGACGGAATACTTGGATTACACTTTTTAGAACACTATAACTGTATAATTGACTTAAAATCTAAACAACTTGTAACTAATTTCGAAACAATACCTTTACACAAAGCGGGAAACAAACTTGAGAACTCTGAAAAAAATAAAAACTCTCGAAACAAAATTTCGATAGAAGGATGTACAGAAAAAATTTTCAGGTTAAAATGCGACCTTACTGATACAGATGCCATACTATACGCACAAGAAAAAGAAAAAGTTAGACTGCCTTATGCCCTCGTTAAAATAGACAAAAATGGTGAATTTTTAACATCAGTCATAAATTCCAATGTCATCCCAAAAGTCATCGACTTCTCTGACCTCCAAATAGAACCTTTACAAGTCCTTGAACCAATCTTTAATTTTAATACTAGCGAACATTGTAATACGGAACCTATTGATAGAATTCAATTTATAAAAACCCAATTAAGAACCGAACATCTAAACGAAGAGGAACGAGAAGAAATCACTCAGCTTTGCTTTGAATACGCCGACATATTTTACGTCGAAGGTGATAAATTAACCTTCACTAACGAAATCAAGCATACCATCGAAACGAATAATGCTAGGCCCATTTACACGAAATCCTATAGATACCCACAGGTACACAAAGAAGAAGTCAAAAAACAAATTGGAAACATGTTAGATCAAGGTATAATACGCCCATCGGTGTCCCCTTGGTCATCTCCCGTTTGGGTCGTTCCCAAAAAACTTGACGCTTCTGGGAAACAGAAATGGCGTGTCGTTATCGAATATAGAAAGCTTAATGAGCTCTCTGTTGATGATAAATACCCACTCCCTAACATTTCAGACCTTCTTGACCAACTTGGCAAATGCCAGTACTTTACCACCCTCGACTTGGCGTCTGGATTTCATCAGATTGAGATTCACTCCGACGACATTCCCAAAACCGCTTTCTCAGTCGAGAATGGCCATTACGAATTCGTTCGTATGCCATTTGGGCTTAAGAATGCACCGTCCACCTTCCAGCGCGTCATGGACAATATCCTGTTGGGCATTCAAAATGAACGTTGTCTGGTTTATATGGATGATATAATCATCTACTCGCCTACCATTCACACCCATATGGACCGACTAAAGGAAATATTCAAACGACTTCACAAGGCTAATCTAAAAATTCAGCCAGACAAGTGCGAATTCCTGCGCAAGGAAGTTGCATACCTCGGGCACCTCGTCACCAAAGCTGGCGTAAAGCCGAATCCAGCAAAAGTCGAATGTATTCGAAATTTTCCTCCACCCAAAAATCCCAAGGACATTAAATCTTTTCTAGGACTCGCAGGCTACTACCGACGTTTTATTCCTAACTTCGCTAAAATGTCAAAGCCTCTTACAAAACTTCTTCAGAAGGATGTCGAATTTCTTTTCGACACTGAATGCAAGACTTCCTTTGAAACCATAAAGCAAGCCCTTATGTCTGACCCTATATTGATATACCCTGACTTCGAAGAACCCTTCATTCTAACAACCGACGCCAGCGCATTCGCTATCGGCGCAGTTCTCTCGCAAGGACCAGTAGGAAGAGACCTTCCAATAGCTTATGCCTCCCGAACCCTTTGCAATGCCGAATCTAAATATTCTACTATCGAACGAGAAGCGCTAGCAATCGTTTGGGCTGTCAAGCACTTCCGGCCATATCTCTTTGGTAGGAAATTTACCTTGATAACAGACCACAGACCGCTAACATGGCTCTTTTCTATAAAAGATCCAGGGAGTAGGCTAGCAAGATGGCGCTTAACACTCGAAGGTTACAATTATAAGATCGAATACAAACCTGGTAAAATAAACAAGAATGCAGATACACTCTCAAGACTTAAGATAAACTATTTTGAAGAATGCGCAAAACTACAAACTAAGATAAACGTGTATGCCACCAATGACGAAGAAACCAAACCTGACGAAACAGCAGAAAATAATACTGAAGATGAGGATCAGGAAATACACGAAGATTACATCAGATTCGCAGAGTTGTACAAAAGCAGATCCCTCATAGACTATTCAAAAGTAGAGATTGCGAATACACAACTACTAGATAAATCGAACAAAGAAATAGTCACCTTCTTTTGGAAAGACAAATTGCAAGAAATGCATCACAAAATTATTGATGATATATTCGAAGAAAATTACGACTTTAAAGACGCAAGAATCAACATAGTGAACAGTAAATCTGTAAGACATAGGAAATACTACATAATACCTCTACCTTTCGACCCCGAAATCGTGGCCCAACATCTCTTTTACGTCCTATTCAAAGCCAAAAACGATTTTAAAGAATCAAGTGTATAATGCGTGGAAAATAATGTAGAACTGCCCATTTTAGAAATGCTATCTTACATCTTAGCAGATAAAGATGTAAAATTCAAAATATGTCAAGATCTCATCCGAACGACCACAAATACTAGACCATTACCATCGAGGAAAGTTAAACCTTCACAGAGGTATAAACGAAACCGTTAGGCGTATAAAAGTAAAATACAACTGGCCTAATTTAGTGAAAGACGTCGAGAAACTAATAAAGTGTTGCGAAACTTGCCAAAAGGTAAAATTTTGCCGAAAATATCTTAATAGACCACTAGTTATAACAGAAACACCAAAGACGCTATTCGAAAGAGTAAATATAGACATTTTCGAATATCCCACAAGAAACCACGCTCTTACAATAAGAGACGAGTTAACGAAATTTACTCAAGCCTATCCGCTTTCAGACAAATCAGCGAAATCAGTCGTCAACACCCTTTTAGTGTTCTTTCAACACTACGGTACACCCCTTAGGATCCATTGCGACTATGGGCGTGAGTTCAATAACTCCCTTCTAAAAGACCTTTGTTACCTCTTCGATATAAAAATGTCCTTTTCAAGTGTTAGCCACCCACAATCTAATGGCTCAGTTGAAAGATTTCACGCGACACTCTCCGAAATGATTAGAGCCAATCTCGCCGAGAACCCAGACGAACATCCGTTTAACGTCCTCCCATATGCCGTCATCTGCTACAATAACACGCAAAACAAGACACACGGATTTACACCCTACGAACTGCTATTCGGGCATGCATCTAGTAGACCACCCGAAACCCTGTACAACCAAAAAGAAATAATACCAAAATACGTACGAAACCTGAACAATAAAATGAACTATCTTTACAAACTTGCAAGACGAAAGACAGAAAACCAAAAAGAAAAAGCTAAAATAAGATTCGATCAGTCTGTTTCGAAAAGCCCATATGAATATAACATTGGAGATAAAGTATACGTAAAACAATCGCAAATAAGAACGAAAGCCTTTTCACCGGCCCTTTCGAAATTACCGAAATTTTCCAAAATTCAGCCACTCTCCTAAATCAACAAACAAATCAAACTTCTAAATTTAATTTCGATAGGCTAAAGCCGTATTCTGAATAGATCTTCTTCTTTTCAGATTCTCCTGGCTGATCGTAGCCACCCTTTCGCAATACTCCATCACACGCATTAATAATACTGTAGGAATATTCCTCCATGAAGAAGGAACCATTAAAATTTCTAACAATAAATGGACGCTTCTTGTCTACAAAGAACTTCAACCCATAAAAGACGCAATAGTCAAAAATGATAAAATCCTAGACAATCTTTTGAATACAATCCTTAATGCTATAACATTTGCACGCCTTAAAATATTACATAGTTCAATAGTAACACCACTAGATTTGATTAGCTCTCTAAGACAAATCTCTCAAGCTCTTCATAAAAATAATTTACCCCTACCGGTCTATTCCGATAGCATTGCTAAATACATAGATATCATCGAATTAGAAGCTTATCAATCCGAATCTAAAATAATATTTGCTCTTAAAATTCCGTTAGTAGAACCTGAAACTTACACTTTATACCATATTTATCCAATTCCTATATCAGATGATCGAACAGGGTTTCATTACATAGTTCAATAGTAACACCACTAGATTTGATTAGCTCTCTAAGACAAATCTCTCAAGCTCTTCATAAAAATAATTTACCCCTACCGGTCTATTCCGATAGCATTGCTAAATACACAGATATCATCGAATTAGAAGCTTATCAATCCGAATCTAAAATAATATTTGCTCTTAAAATTCCGTTAGTAGAACCTGAAACTTACACTTTATACCATATTTATCCAATTCCTATATCAGATGATCGAACAGGGTTTCATCACATCATTTCTACTACGCAAAAATATGTCGCTAGAGATGATGATTCGATGCTATACGTTTCACTCCCAAGTTTGTACAATTGTAAATCTCTTGGGTTAAATCAGAAAATCTGTTCCAATGTACTTCCGCACCCAATAGACACTGATTCCATCTGCGAGGCTCAACTCTTAAACCAATTAAGCCACCAGCTACCGAGAACCTGCCAATCAAATCTGTTGCTTGCACGAGAATACAATGTTCAGGAAATCGACCAAAACCTTTGGTTAATTTGCATCTCCAACCCACTGCCAATCACCGTCCAGTGTGAAAGAAAAGAAGCTACCACCAAGGTCATTAATACTAACAGTCTTCTACAATTACGACCTGAATGCAACGCATTTGTAGGAAGTACCAGAGTGCATGCCCAACGTACCATCGACAACTATCAGAATGTGACTTACCGCAGCCATCCGATAGAAATCCCATACAAGTGCTGCGAACATCTTCCAGAAAAACCTCAAGTAGCTATCAAACCACTAAAGCTTAGCAAACTGGATATCGGAGAGTTGAACATAACCCAACACAAACTCGACCAATATTCCGAGGAACTTGACAAGATTATCAACCAGCCATTTATCAGCAAACACCTGCCCTGGTTCACAGTAACTACGATAGTGTTTATCGCTCTCTTAGTCTCCACCTACGTCATGTGCAAATGTCGACGCAAGAAGCTGCCGATGATCACCATGAACTCACCTAACGGTGACTCGCCCCCAGCTCCGAAGCCTTTGAACCGGAGACACACGAGGTTAACCAGTATTCTTCCCAGGAGAAGACCCAGCCTGCACTTAAACCCATTTATGGAAGAAGAAATGGAACTCCAAGACGAAGCCTAAAAGTTGCCGCATCGCCCCAACTTTTTACTTAAAGGGGGAGTTGTTATATGCAATATTATACAATACATTGACCTGATTGCCGGTCACACGAGGTGACATTACGCAATAGTGACGAGACCTGATATTTCGCAGGATGCAACATCAGCAGGAAACACTCTACGTGACTTTACCGTGGGAACAATGCTGATGCTTGCAAATATAATAATATAAATACTCTTGTAAATATAATTTTAAGTTAGTAATAGAAATAGCTAGTTATGCTGTCAGTTCGATACTTGAATTTTAATTTAATTGTTTTAATTTTGTAATTAAGTAAAGTTTGTGTTTTATGAATAAAATCATTTTTTAAAAAGTGAATTTTGAAGTTGTTGTGATAACATATATATATATATATATATATATATATATATATATATATATATATATATATATATATATATATATATATATATACATATACTGGGTGGTGCAACCAAGATGGGGTGGACGATTGTGGGCAAACGGAGAGGAATTTGAAAAAAAAAAAATTGGGATATGATTGATAGTCAAGAACGCTGTGTTTTAAAATTATACCCATTATACAGGGTGGTCTGAAAAGTTCGTGGTGAACCAAACTTGTGTTTTTTTAAATGGGATACCCGGTATATTATTATTTTAGTTGATTCTCCTATTCGTTGCGATCATTTTGATATAAGGTTAGTTGGGTTTAAAATTTATACCAAGGGAATGGGACTAGGTTAAAGTGGAAAAAAGGGTTATACTCCGGCCATTTTTTGAAAACAATTAAAGCAGGTATGGAAAAACCAAATATTCTATAAAATGTATTGTATCTAGGATTACAATAATCGCTTGTAAGTCGTTCAAAATTATCGTCACATGTTAAAATACATGTGTATTTTAACATGTGAAGTTATAGTTGTTTGATTTGTTCTTGTGATTTTAGTTAATGTCGAAGGTCTGATGATGCCTGAAAAGGCGAAACACGTGTAACCGCATTATACTCTTTTTGACTGAGACCGAGACTTTGTGTCTTATTTCTAGTTTAGTCATTTGAAAGTTGGTATCTTAGAGAATATGGACGCTTTCTTACAGTTTTGCAAGTTTATCATAGAGATTTCAAGAAACAGGAAATGTTGCTTTCAAAAAAACGTAAATAATTAATAAACCAGTTACCAATGAAGATAATGCTTTGACAGTATTAATAACAGATATTTTTTTACAAAAAAAATAAATTTAATATAAATCAACAAAAACAATGTAATTAAAACTTATAAAAGATGTTCAACTAAACCACCGTTTTGCTGAAGGCACATTTCGAGTCTATCCATAAATGAAAGTTTCACTTTTCTCAAAGTCAGGTCTGAAATGTTGCGAAAACTGCTTATTATTCTCAACTTCATATCTTCCACTGTGGTTGGAACCTCTTTATAAACTTCTTCTTTAACATGTCCCCATAAAAAGAAATCTAGTGGCGTTAAATCGGGTGACCTCGCAGGCCACTTAACTGGTCCACCTCGCCCAATCCAATGCTCCACTTTCCAATTATTGAGAAAATGTCTTACATGCCTATGGGAATGCGGGGGTGCTCCATCATGTTGGAACCATAAGGAATTTCTTGACATTAAAGGTAATAGACTTCTCCCGTTAAATGCTCTTCAAAGAAATATGGTCCTATAACATGAGAGCCAATTATACCTCCCCAAACTTTAATTGACCATTTATTTTGATGGTCCACCTGACAAATCCAATGTGGATTTTCGGTTGAATAATAGTGCATATTATGTTTGTTAACCAAGCCGTTGCTTTTAAAAGTTGCTTCATCTGAAAACAGCACCCTATCTACAAAACCTGGATTATCCCAAATTGTATTTAAAAACCAAATTGAAAACTCTTGTCGTTGGACGTAATCGCGATCATACAGTTCCTGGTGTAATTCAATGTGGTAGGCATGATATTTATGTTGTTTCAGAATCCGTTTAAATACTAGTGCGTTCAATATCAGTAGCTCTCTCAATTTCCCTGGTACTTGTGTGTGGATTTTCTTGCACTGTTAATAACACTGTCAAAGCATTATCTTCATTGGTAACTGGTTTATTAATTACTTTACGTTTCTTAAAAGCAACATTGCCTGTTTCTTGAAACCTCTCTAATAAACTTGCAAAAGCTTCAGGTCTTGTTTTTTTTTCGGCATCGGGATATCGTACCGCATAAACCCTGCTTGCTAGTAAAGGGTTTTTTGACACTCGCCCAACATAAAAGTCATGTTTATCAACTTTGGAGTACTTAAACTCATTGTTACTTAACAATTTCTCGGCTTATCGTCAAAAAACAATGGTAATTGATGCCAATTCTCTGACACTTTGCGGTTTTGACAAGAATGTCAATCTTTCTTTTCATTTATGATTATATCATGGCCTCCTTATATTATAGGTAGTCAATTTAAGCAACGTAAATAATACCGTTTCTGTTAGAATGAGTAAATTTTGGTTTCACGGTTAATTTACTAAAAAACTGTTGGTTAGAAAGATATCAAATAGGGTATTTTCTGAAAGCTGGCGATGTTATCTTTAATATGACAGTAAAATATATGGGGTGTTCCATTTAAAAAAATTCAATCCAAGGTAAATTTGCAAAACTTGACCACCCTGTATAACAGTGAATAATTTTGAACGACTTACAAGCGATTATTGTAATCCTAGATACAATACATTTTATAGAATATTTGGTTTTTCCATACCTGCTTCAATTGTTTTCAAAAAATGGCCGGAGTATTTTTTTTTCCCACTTTAACCTCGTCCCATTCCCTTGGTATAAATTTTAGACCCAACAAACCTCATATCAAAATGATCGTAACGAATAGGAGAATCAACTAAAATAATAATATACCGGGTGTCCCATTTAAAAAAACACAAGTTTGGTTCACCACGAACTTTTCAGACCACCCTGTATAATGGGTATAATTTTAAAACACAGCGTTCTTGACTATCAATCATATCCCAAAAATGTTTTTTCAAATTCCTCTTCGTTTGTCCACAATCGTCCACCCCATCTTGGTTGCACCACCCTGTATATATATATATATATATATATATATATATATATATATATATATATATATATATATACATTATATATATATATATATATATATATATATATATATAAATCATATATATATATATATATATATATATGGCGGCGTAATATAATTTAATGAATCTTGCCAAACAATTCGCACTTCATCTGATGTAAGACCATCGTTCACGTGTTTTTCGTAATATGATTTTGCCCCAGCCCATATTCATTCTATTGAGTTAAACTGGCAATGGTATGGCGGCAGTCGTAAAACCTCATGTCCATTTTCCCGTAATATTTCATCTACGGCATATATTGTTGATTTTTTAATAGATTTTGCCATTAAAAGGAGTTCTAATTTCAGCATATTGGGTAAAGGATTTTGTTCTTGTTTTATTAGTCAGGAATAAATATTACTTTTCTTCCAGAATGAAGTAGGTTGTTTATTTAAGATTCTTGAATGATAAGATGCATTGTCCAGAATGATTAAAGATGGAGCATCTAAATTTGGAATTAGTTGTTCTTTTAACCACTTTTCAAACAGTTCACAGTTCATATTATCATGATAGTCCATACTTTTGGATGTTGAAAAAAACAGTAAACTTGCATCTGGGAGAAATCCTGTTGAAGAACCTGTATGCAAAATGATGAACCGTTTTCCCGTCCCACATCCCTTTTTTCTCTTGACACTTTTTACAGACTCGTCCTGCCAAGATTTCGAACCACTTCCATTACAAAATTTCCAAGTCTCGTCTAAAAATACCATCTTTCTAAATTTTGAATTAACATTTTCCGTGTATTTCTTTAAAAACTGGATACGCTGACTTGCTATATGTGGCAATTCGCATAAAAATCTTCGATTACAGTCCTTTTTATATCGAAAACTCAACATTTTTATTAATTTTGACAACGATTTTAGTCCAATTTCCAATATGCCTCGATTTTTAAAGCTTCTTTTCATGCATAATTTTCTGCACAGTCCTTATACCGACTCCCAGAGCTTTTGCTACTGTCTCCTGGATATTGGCCGGTGAATTTTTATCTTTTGTAATATTTTACTAGATTTAATACCATTTTTTTCGCTTGTGGATGCAAAAAACCCGAAAATTGTTTTCTATTACTCATTTTGTCACTGACTTGTCAAACTGACTTTGAAGTGACATCGCTCAAAGATTTTTGCAACTGCTGGTATTTATATGTTTATCCTCTTTTTTCATATGAAAATATCATAGGTCTATATAATTCATCTTCCGGATTTTATGCGGAGGATATGATTACACGTAATAAAAGAAAAACAAACTTAAAGAGTGTGTCGTTGATAAATCGTATGACCCGCACGATAACACTGCTTTTGACTATAGCAGGGGCGCGTTCACGGCGACTGGCTGCTATAGCGCAAACCAGCAAGACATAAACAATCTTTGGCAATTTTGATTTTCTCATTCGTTCTTTCGAACTTGTATAACAAAGAAAACCAAAATGTTGTCAGAAAGTGAAGACTATTTCAACATTGGTGTTCCACCAGAACTTAAGAAGATGAGAAAAGGTTGAAGCAAGTTTAATTCTAGAGAAAAGTAGGGGATAATATGAAAAGGCAATGAAGGTATATGAAAATTAGTGTGCGGAAAAAAATGCTAATAATATCGCGTCAGAGACAGTCATGTTTAGCGACATGGCAAGGCAGAAAAACCTATCTGCTCTTTGGATTATCTATAATACGAACAATGCTAGAATTAAGGGAAAAGATTGACAAATCGAAATATAACAAACTCGTTTCCCTTTTGAATGTCACAATGTAGAATTTAATCCAAAGTCTAGTATCTTTACCAGGTCATATATAGAGGATTTTCTCAAGAAAGCAACTCAAGAATTTCTTCCTATTAAAGTAAGACTTTCTTTTATTTTTTTTCTCTTTTTTCTTTTTAATAATTTCTTTTTATTGTTATAATAAGTCAGGGCTCTTAGCAATTTTGAATTATCAAATTCCCTGGCTTCTCCAGGTTTTCCCTGACAATTTCACGGAAATTCCAGGTTATAGTTTGACCTATAGTTATCAGGGGCGCGCAGTCCATGGAAGCAAGGGAAGCAGTGCTTCCCCAAAAAAAATTACAAAACATCTTCTAAAATTTAATTTTTGAAATAGGAACCGTTAATTTAGTTTATATTAAAAATGCTAAAATATTATCTTAAGTATCAAGCCCATAATAAATGCGGCCTTGACTCCGACCCAGCCACAATAGAATATCGAATAGAACCTATGCGGGCCGCTAGCTTCTCTGCAGCCAAGTCCTGTATGCTTGATTTCCTGTGAATCAAGCCAGCGATTATTGAACTTTCCACCGATTGTTTGCAATTTTTGCATTTCAGTCGCGTGCTTTAAGTGGTGGCGGAAGCTATCGTTGGATTAGGTTCTTTGTTTGAACGGCTATCCGTGTGTTGTGTGATACGTACGTCGCGTCGTGTATGGTGCGATATGGAAGACAATAATACGGACTTGGATATGCAAATACCGTCAACTTCGGCTGTCGGTAATAACGTTGAAAATGTTGGACAATTTAGTAAGAAGAGTGTGTGTGAATGTGTGGTGTGTGCCTTAATAATAAAAGGATTTTCAACATTAAACTTCGCTGATAAGCTTCAAATAATTTCCAACGGAAGGGTAAAACCTCCTATGAAAAATTTAACCACAAAAATGAAAAATTGTATTAGACATTTTTATCCGGATAAACAATACGAACAATTTAAATGGCTAACAGGGTGTGAAAATATAAGTAAATTATTTTGTTGGCCATGTTTACTTTTTGAAAATGGAAGTTCAATTGGCTATAAATCAGATAACAAACGGCGTGGTGACAGTCACAGAAGCGGTGTTTGTACAGCGGTACAGAAAGCAACGGGAACCTACTGTACTATTATTTCCTCAGGAAAAATCAACATCACCATGGCTAGAAATCGAACAACGGCCCCTAGTCCCGGGCGCTCCTTAATGGGGGAGGGGTGCGAAGGATCTCTCGGCTAGCTATGACGATGAAAATCGGAACATGGAATGTTCGCAGCATGTACGAAGCCGGAAAGACGCATAACACGATACAGAAGATGGAAAGAAACGGTATATCGGTGTTGGGTATTAGCGAAATGAGATGGCCAAGAACTCGAAAGTGCTGTGTAGATCAATACTCAGTATATTACTCTGGACAAGATACTGCCCAACATTTCAGCGGACTTGGCTTTATAGTGGACAAGGATGTGGAAAGATCTATAATAAATTTCTTGCCTATATCAGATCGGGTTGCAGTTTTGCAGATAGATACCAGACCCTTTAAACTTAACTTAATCTATGCCCCGCACTCTGAACACACAGATGCCGAGGTGGAGATGTTCTATAAAGATGTACAAAAAGCAGTTGATCAAACGAAGTCTCAGGATGTGACAATAGTGATGGGAGACTTTGGCTTGGATGTAAGGAATGATAGAGAGGATAGAATTGTCCAATTCTGCCAAGAGAATTACATGACAGTGATGAAGACCTATTTTAAATTGCCTCCTAGACGACTCTACACGTGGAAAGCCCCAGGAGATAAACCAGATAGAATTATACGGAATCAAATAGACTATATCATAATAAAGAAAAGTAACAGTATAACATCAGTTAAAACATATCCAGGAGCAGACGTACCAAGTGACCACGTTCTCTTAGCAGCCGTAATAAACCTTCATCTAAGGGTCAATAAGCCACAACGCAGAACAACACGAATGGACTTCAGAAAACTACTTGAACCTGAAACAAAACATCAAGTTGCTCAAGCATGAAGTGGAAAAAGCAATAGCAAGAATGAAGAACGGAAAAGCCTGTGGCCCAGACGAAATACCGGTAGAAGTGCTAAGGCTGTTTAATGGAGAGGGCATGGATCATCTACTCAAGCTTTTCAGAGCCATTTATGAATCCGCAAATCTGCCGGAGGAGTGGCTCACGTCGACCTTTATTGTCCTACCCAAAAAACCAACGGCGCGGAAATGTGAAGAATACAGAACCATCAGTTTAATGAGTCATACACTGAAATTATTCCCGAAAATAATACATGAGCGCATATACAGAAATCTTGAAGTCCGTATCAGTAACACTCAATTTGGATTTAGAAATGGATTGGGGACGAGGGAGGCACTTTTCGCAGTGCAGGTTCTAATACAACGCTGTAGGGACACGAATTGTGATGTATATGCATGTTTTGTGGACTTTGACAAAGCGTTTGACAAGGTTAAACACGATAAAATGATCGATATTCTGAATAGGACAGGAATAGATTAGGGTGACATCAGAATAATCGAAAACCTGTACTGGAGACAGAAGGCTACAGTGAGAGTAGAGGATGGACTGACGGATGAGATAAACATTCGACGAGGAGTCCGTCAGGGTTGTGTGTTATCACCCCTGCTATTCAATGTGTATTCGGAGGAACTCTTTGCCGATGCAATTAAAGATCTTTCAGAAGGCATTTCTGTGAATGGAGAACACATCAACAATATCCGATACGCTGATGACACCATTCTTTTGGCAAGCACTATTGGCACGATTGGCAGAACATGGTCAACTCAACTTAAATGCGTCAAAAACCAAATACATGATTATTAGTAAAAATAATCATGTCAATCAACAATTAGTCATTAATAACAAGACGATACAGAGAGTAGACCATATTGCATACTTAGGATGCTTGTTAAATGATGACTGGGACCATTCAAGAGAAATTCGTCAGAGGATAGAGAAAGCAAGATCAGTCTCTCTTAGAATGAGGTCAGTGTTAAGCAGCAATTCTCTCAGCCTCCAACTGCGGAGAAAAATTGTAAGCTGTTATGTGTGTTCGGTGTTGCTGTATGGTGTGAATCTTGGACACTAACGGAGGCTACTTGCAGAAGAGTTGAAGCGTTTGAAATGTGGGTGTACCGCCGCATCCTTAAAATCAGTTGGGTAGATCATATCACCAATGAAGAGGTAATAAGAAGAATGGGCCTTCAGTCAACAGAAGTACTGAAAACTATCAAGAAAAGGAAGCCTCCTATTTTGGCCACATCATGAGAGGAGAGAAATATGCTTTATTACAGCTCATCATGCAAGGCAAAATTAAGGGAAGAAGAGGACCAGGTAGAAGGCGTACCTCATGCCTGAAAAATCTTAGGCAGTGGTTTGGAATGACATCAATTGAATTGTTCCGGGCCGCTGTGAACAGGGTAACCAAGGCGATGATGATTGCCAACGTTCGCTGAGCGGATACGGCACCAGGAAGAAGAAGAAGAATGGAACGTAGGACTCAGAAGCAATAAATAGTGCGAGGGGTGTTTGAATGTGTGTTTGAAACGAGATTTTAATTTTAATTATTTGTTAAACATATTTTCAGAAATATTTCTATTCTCGGATAATGTTTTTAATGTATTACAAACTAAAACAAACGATATTGCTTTTTGCCTAAAAAAAGTGGATGATTTTAAGTCCATGTTAAGCCAAAAAAGAGATGACTGACCTATTTTGGGAGAAAACGATGACGTTAAATGTAGAGCCACAAGACAAGCGTCTCCGAACAGACAAGAGTGGGAGATAATCGATCAAATTCAGCAACAAATAAACTATAGATTTAACGGTTTAAATGATTTTAAATTCCTCGAGCTCCGCAATTTTGATGCATTTAAAGGAAAAACTTTTCCAGAAGATGCGTTTAAATCTCTTCTTCTTCATTATGGCCAGTTCTTCGACCGAGTGTTCCTGCGATCTGAACTAAAAGTGATTTACGAAACTGATGACATTAGCGCAAAAAATAACGCTAGAGGAAGATGCCTACATCGAAGTGTCGAAATTGTGTGAATTAGTATTGACAATACCTGCCATAGTTCATCAGTAGAACGCAATTTTTCAACACTTAAACGTATAAAAAAATTCGTGACAAATAAAACGGGGCAGGCGAGACTTTCGCATACATCGCTGTTGTGCATTGAAAATGAACTTCTCAAAAATATGTGGGAACATCGACGTTTTTATGATGACGTCATTGACGAATTTGCCAAAAATGATCGAAGAATCGAATTACATTACAAATAAGTAAGTTTCTAAAAATTGCTTCTCTTTCTTAAAATATCACCGCACGCCCCTGCTTTACATACCTTTCATTATAGTCATATACGCGAACGAAGTTGCGGGTACTGCTAGTATGTAATAAAATTACATATCTCAACATCTAGAGTAGACTAGACTGTCCACAGAATGGTTCGGTACATAATATAAAGAACATCATTTAAGCAAAAATAAAAATATTTGTTATTTACCTTAAGTTTTATAACATAAAGCAGTTGTACAAATATCTGTCTGACTCATCAGTGCGCCGACTGTTAGAGAGAAACATTAAATAATAGAAAAGAAATGATTTTAAAATTGGTCGATTTGTTTGACATGTATGACACATATTAGTGTGTGTATTATGTGCTAACTAGTCAACTGGCTCTTTACTATTTTATGTCTGTTTTTTCTTTTAAAGTTATCACATCTAATTTGATTTTTTTAAAAGATTACTTTTTAATTAAAAACCCCTGTTCATTATTCTTGTAATGGGTAAACTACTATATGATCTTCTGAGCTGAGAAGTTAAAAAATGAACCAATTAAACCAGGAAAAAGTGTCTCTTGTTACCTTTCCAAAATGAAGAAATCTTGAATATCCCTGAAACAAACTGTTAATAATACCGCACTGGTTTTCTTTGTCAGCACTTAAAACTGCCACTTTGTATCCTATAAGCGCTTCAAATACATTTATCACTTCTTTTAAAACATGCATTTTTTGTTGACTCTCAGGTAGAACGTCTGTCAAATCAGTACCATCGTCCTAAAATATTTAGTATAGATAGATAGATATTTATTAACCACACTACAATTACAAATTGTTTATAGCACGTCACAAATTACAATGAAATTTATAGCATTTAAAATTTAATTTATAACACAATCATATCAAATTAAATTTATAAAAATTTAAAAAATTACATTAAACAAATGGCAAGTACTTGTATAAGTCAATACAATAAAATACCAACAAAACAATGAGATTCCACGCAGATAACCAGTGCACCTCATGACATAATGGTCTGACAACTATAGTATTCTTCTAAAGAATAAAATAGATTTGCCAACAGATACCGTTTTACTACAGTTTTGAATCTATTCTTACTGGAACTTCTCAAACCAATGGCAATCTTATTAAACAGATTTAAATATAAACTGTTCATTTTTGATTTTGTTAATCTCAATGCAGGAATTCTCAGATTATTACGACCCCTTATAATTATGATTGTCTGAGTGCTTTTCAAGAAAGATTTAGTTAGAATGAATCTCCAAAAGACAGAAATAGATAAAGACGGATGGTAGGGTCATTATACCCTATCACTCCAGCCAGCACTCTCACCGCCCTTTTTTGCAGGCTAAGAATACGAACTGAATAGCACGATCGACCCCACAAGATTACCCCATAACTCAAACGAGAATGGAACATGGCAAAGTACACTGACCTTAAGACGTCGAAATTTACAGAATATCTCAGCTGCCTCTGGAGATATATAGTGCTTGTCAAAGAGTGACTTAACGCCTCGACATGAGCGTGCCAGGTAAGTCCATCATCGATGGTTACCCCCAAGAGTTTACTAGTTTTTCCTGTTGCAACCTTATTGTTGTTAGATATCACCAGAGTTGGGTTTTTTCCTGATTAAGCAGAAGATTGTTTGTCGAGAACCAGCTCACAGCCTTGGCCACTGAGTGTGATGACAGTTCAGTCAGCCTGTTTAAATCAGGATCTGTATTTAAGAGACTTGTATGATCCGCAAAAAGGAAACACCCAGCCAATTCAGTAACACAATGGCAGAGGTCGTTAATATATATGATAAAAAGCAGCCATAGTGGCAGAGTTACTGCTCTAAGATCCGATTGATCACCATTGTCATATACAACAGTCTGAACTCTATCGGCAAGGTACGACTCTATCAGCCGAAGAGGTGTACCCACCACACCATAATATACCAGCTTGTGAATTAAGAGGTTGTGAGAGACACAGTCGAAAGCCTTGGATAGGTCACACATAGTCAAGAGTGAATGCGAGCCAGACTCAAGGCCCCCGACTATGCTCTCCACAATTACCAGAAGGGCACTGATAGTCGACTTCCCTCTACGAAAACCATGTTGTGAAGCGTTAAGTAGATCCTGCTTTTCAAAATAATCTGTGAGCCGGTTATTTAGAATAACCTCAATAATTTTTCCAAATAACACGATAATAGAAATAGGCCTGTAGTTATCAGGCAGACTAGAGTCGCCTTTTTTAAAGATGGGTGTTATTTTCGAAAATTTAAAGTCCCTTGGAAAAATGCCCTCAGAAAAGCATGCATTAATAAGTTCAGTGAAGGGATTAGGTATAATGTCTTTTATTGCTTTAACAATCTTTGTATTCATTCCATAGTAATCTGTAGTGGCAGTATTTTTAAGACTATCAATAGCATCCGACACTTCCTGAGAGGAAGCAGGATCAAGGAAAAACCAATTCTTGGATCTCGGTGCTGACTCCAATAATTCAAGTGCAGTCACAGAAACATTGGGCAAAGACAGAATTGTCCTTTCAGCAACCATGGCAAAATAATTGTTCATTATATACACCGGTATTGTAACATTTACAGGAGGTGATTGTCGCCTATTGGATTCAAAGTTTATCAGTCGGCAACTGTCCTTGGACTTGATAGCAGAATTGGACAAAAAGTCACTGTAAGCTTTCTTTTTTGTTTCTGTCATGGTCTTTTTGTAGTCCTTATTAAGGGATTTATACACACTGCAAAAATATTCGTCGCCACTATGGTTACATATCATTTTGATAGAAGAAAGTATATTTCTCATATTTGTTAGTTCTTGTGAGAACCATTTTACAGGGGGTTTACCAAAAGTTGACTTTTTCAGTGGGAAACAATCATTCATAAGAGCTGAACAGCTCCTAATAAGTTCCGTGGCCTTTTCATTAGCGGTATACTGTCGTGCGTAAAACAAAGCCCAATCAAGCTTTGAAAGCTTCAATCTCAAAGCCCTACAAACTAAAGAAGTAATAGGTCTGAACATTTTCACACAATTATTGACCCGTCCAGCATATGTAACAGTTGGCGAAGGTGATCGGAGAGACAAGGATCCTGTACACCCGATTGAAATTTAGTTTGGTCAAAGTTTGTTAAAATGTTGTCGATGCAAGAGGAAGACTCGGATGTCACTCTAGTATAATCAGATATAGTAGGTCTCACATCATAGCATTCCAAAAGAGAAGTGAGCTGGGTGAGGCTTGAAGAGGTAGCCTTGAAATAAATATTAAAATCTCCTAAGATTATTAGATGGTTTGTTTTACCAGTTAACTTATTAAGCACATTATGTAGACTTGAGATACAAATCTGAGGGCCACCCACACAAGATCTGTAGCAAGTTATTAGTGTTAGATTTAGAGAAGGTATTTCTATTGCACAGAACTCAGAATGCAATTCTACACAATATCTACTCAACGGAATTGGTCTAGTCTCAATCCCATTTTTAACAAAAATTACTTAGCATAAAATTAAATACTTCCTGAACTAATCAAAATATACAGGGTGTTAGGGGTTTGACTACGAATATTTTAACAAGTGATAGTGTTGACCATTTTGGTTAAAAAATAAATAAATAATATCGGGTCAATTCCTTATAATTATTGAGAAAAACGGCCTTAAAGTTGTATTTTGTTTTATTAATGTTTAAGCACATCGTTAACACATTTATTAATTTTATTATGTAAAACAAATAATTATATGATTTTCTACAAAATGCCTACAAATGTTTTCTTAGTAAAATATCTGAACAACCTAAATTTAAAAAATAAAAAACGAATAAATTGTTTTATTTTACGATAGAATGCTTATTTACAGTTGCATGAAGAGTGTAGACAGAATGATCATTTGGCGTCCCAAACATACCGGGAAAGATGTCCCAACAGCAGTTATCCTAACAGTGGCGGCTATTCAGGTGAAGTGCTACTTCACCAGGAAAAATAAACAGGCAAACATCTAACTATATTTATTATATATCTCTTAAAATGTAAGTTTTTATATTCATTTATTTACCCAATTGGCAAAAAATAAACTGTACATCTCGAATAAATATTTTACTTGACCGTTGGCGGCATGTCTTTTTAAAACTTTCAATTGAACTTTATTATAACAACTATAACAGTGGCGCAATCCGCTTCGACTTTGCTGGAGTTTACGATTTTCCTACTACGTTGCCATGACAACGCGTTCGCGATGACGTCGAGCACATGGAAGAATAATGTTAACCAGCGCCATACAACGCTCTCGGTGAATTGCTAACGCAGTACACTACACCCACGTGTCGTTTAGTTTTGGGGTGGTTGTTTACTTTTATTTTCGGGGATCATCCTGATTTTCGGCGTACAAATGGTTATGTAGTAGTCAAATATTACAAAAATTGTTTTGCTGGCCTTGTTTACTAGTGTCCAATAAATATTCAGTGTGGAATAAGAAGGATTTGCAGGTATGTTAAATATATAAAGGTCTTTACATGAACATGAAGAAGAATGAAAGCGAATTAATGCTAAAAACATTTGTAAAAAATCAAAGCACTATAGCTGACACTTCAAAAGAAAATGCTAAGCTATATAAAATACATTTTAACGAAAACGTCCGATTAAATAGACTATTTATGTGCTTGGCAATTGACGCAGTTTTGTACCTTGCAGACAAGAGTTAGTCTTTCACGGCCACGATGAGAGCAGCGAGTCAATAAATAGGGGGAATTTTAAAAAACTTTTAGGTTTATTAATATGGAGAAGTTCCCAAGAACTAAAAGATCATCACGAAAAAATTAAAAATGTTTTTATTGGTGACTCGAAAACTATTCAAAACGAAATAATTGACTGCATTTCTGATTATTTAAATGATCATGCAAAAAATGAAATAATGAACACACAGTTTTTTTCTGTGCAAGTGGATGACACCACTGATATTACGCAAACCTCCCAGTGCTCCATAATTTTAAGATACGTTAATTCAGAAGGTTCAGTAGTCGAGAGATTCTTAGGATTTTATAATGTCAGCTCCGATAGAACGTCGGAGACTTTATATTTTCTATTGGATCAAATTTTGGACCAATTTGACCATAAACATAAATTAATAAGGCCGATGTTACGATGGCGCAAGTGTGATGTCTGCCCATCTAAATGGCCTTCACTGTCTTGCGCATCGTCTTAACCTTATGATGCAGCGAAGTCTTAGTGGTATTCCCTCATTTTTTCATCACTCAGCCAAACCAACGTGTGCTCTTACATCTGCATCTACGAGGCGTATACCTACAATTACAGAAACTCGTTGGTCTTCAAATTTGAAGTTAGTAAATGTGATTGTTCAATAAATAAATAAATTAAAAGACGTCTTTGAATTTATTACAAACTGTGACAAATCTATTGAAAAATCAATCCGGCTTGCGAGAGGCTTTTTAGGTGAGATGAACGATTTTGAATTCACGTTTCTGGCATTAGTGTTTAATGACATTTTTTCAATCACGGACATACTATTTGCGTACTTCAAAAAAAAATCGCTGTCGTGAGGCGCTCTGTAAAAAAAGAAATGAACATTTTTTAAATATCATGTTTGATAAAGCAAATTCTATTACAGAAATAAATCATTACAATCGTGAGCTTGCTAAGCTTTCACCTGAAGAAATTAGGGCTAAGTATAGAACCCTTTTTTATGAAATATTGGACCAAATTTTAATGGAAATGACACTAAGCTTACAATACTGTGAAAAACTTACATTTTTATGTTTGGCAGACTGGCCCGTCTGAAAATTTGTTACACTTATATGGGGAAATATTTTTAAAAAGTCAACGACTTAAAAATGAGCTTGGTCTTATTTTTGTAATTTAAGTAAGTCGTAAAAAAATATTCTACCCCTTCCACATATAAAAAAAATTCTGGAATAAAATAATTGAATCGTTTTCAAATCTACAAGTTTTTTATACTTGACAAAACACAGGTGATGAGATTGTCATCACATTGATGTCCAAGCAAATAGCAATGTTGCCATGTTGTCTTGGAATTAGTTGAAAACTTCTCTAAAATTAATTATTTTAAAATTCAATATCTCAAAAACCCTTTCGAAATGGTTTATAAGAATATTTTGTTTAAAATCGTTCATACATCCTATGTGAAAATATTTGTAGTCAAACCCCTAACACCCCGTATTAGAAACACTCTAAACTTTATAATAATATTTCAAGTGCTACAAAATTCAGTAATTAATTCTTTCCTGTACAACGGTATTAAAATGAAATTTTGGACGTTTAAATAGGAGATAATTTTGCAATTTTAACCATAAAGGTGCTGCCAAATCTGGATCCAATTCCGAATTTGTGCTACTAACTTTGAATTTTTAAATATTATACACTTTATTCTTATTTTAATTCATTATGGCACTCATAGTATTGAACTTAACTTTATACTTTGGTCCCATTTACCGATTTTTATTGCTGAATATTACTGTGACTAACCGGATGAAAGTGGCTTCCCCTCAAAAACGAAGTGTATAAAAAGATTTAGTGACTGTTTATTTTTTCGTGCTACTTGAACATAAATCAATTGTTTTTGTTAAACTACAGCACTTAATAAAAATAAAAATGAAAAAAAAAATATCTGGCAACGCTGTGACAAAAATAAAAAGGCAAAAGCTTGTTCTATTTTAACAATCAAAATTCCGTTTCAATATCTTGAAACAGCAAAAGATATGACTATTTTGCGAATTCTGATGAACCTATTAATAAAAGACATTTAAGTTTGAAATAAAATTTCCACCTTACCAAATCAAAATGTACTAGTTCGCAACTGGCCATTCTGGTGCATAAAGAATTTAATATGCCAGTATATTTGTCCACTGTAGGACTATCTCGGTCCTCTTCGGATTGGCTCAGTTTGGCTACAATCTGTGCTATCGTGAAGATAAACTTGCCAAGGGGTTCCTAAACCAAACAGAATATAATGGTACCATATTATCAACCAATACTTCTTTCAGTATACTAAACTCTACAGTGCTAACAACTAGTTTTTGCCGTCATATAAATACAAAATTTTGTTTTTTTCTCTAAAATGTTAAATACAATGGTATTTTTTTCTTGACATAGAAAAAAAGAACATGAAAAAAATACATAAACTGGTGAAAACCGCTGATTGATATTTTTATTCGTGTCTGAGTTATTTTCAAATAACTTTATATTTTGACAAAATGTGATGTCACTCACTTTAAATTTGCTTTCCTCATTTTTAGATATGCTCTCGTCTAAGTAAGCCTTGGAATGGACTACGACGAGCATTAAAAAGTATTCTTTGTTTCTTTTTGGTAAAAAAAACATCAAAGAAAATGCAAAAAAAAAGTTGTTTTCTAAATCGATTACCTACTTTATTAAAATCTAAGTGACCCGGTCCTCTTGGTAGGCCATGACTTATAAACAAAAGCAATACGGGCGGCCATTACTAATTACTATTTTTGAGAGATTAACATTTCAGTTTTTATTTAGTATCAGTTTGAATTGTTATTGTTTAAAATATGTATTCTAATGAAGAGGCGTTTGATATGTTAGCTATTTTCTTTCAAAATTTTGAAAACGCATTAATTGTTTCGCGCCAATACGCTCTGCGTTATCCTGATCGGCGTCATTATTCCTGGAAAGTCTTTAGGCGTTTACCAATATCTATCGGGTCAGTGCACAAGATTATACGTGATTTTAAGATGCATCCGTACCATATTATTGTACATCAACCGTTATCAGAGACGGATTTTGACAATAGGCTGAACTATTACTATTGGCTTCGTAATATGGTAAACGAAGACGAACATTTTTTATCTAGGATATTATAGACCGACGAAGCTACCTTCGCTAACACTGGTAAACTAAATTTGCATACCAACCCACATTAGATGCGAGAAGCGGATAATCAGAACCGTTGGACTGTCAACGTTTGGTACGGAATCATTGATGGTAAAATCATAGGGCCTTCATTTTTGAACAAAGTTTAAACGGTGAAAGTTATTTACATTTTTTAATTAATGACTTACCCGGACTTTTAGAAGATATACCCTTGGCTGTAATACGGAATATGTGGTTTCAGCACGACGGCTGTCCTGCCCATTTTTCCCGAAATGTTAGACATTAATTGGACGAACGTTTTACCAATCGTTTGATTGGAAGGGGGTCAATATTTCCTTGGACACCAAAGTCCCCCGATTTGACCTGCCTTGATTTTTATTTGTGGGGTAGGCTTAAAGATCTAGTGTTCAAAACTCGCCCTAGAACACGAGAAGATATGATTCATCGAATCCAAAACGCTATCAACAGCATATCCAGGGCGGAAATGGAAGCCGCTGTATTTTCAACCTTTGATAGGCTCAGTGAATGTATTCAAATGGATGGTAAACATTTTGAACATGTTAGAAGTTTGTAGTGTAGTGTAGTTTTTATAGTTTCATTGCAATTAAATTTATTTTTTAATAAGGTACGTAATTGATTTCGCGGTTCTACTCATGGTTTAGGCATTGAAATTAAATTTTAAAATACTTTTTTCTACAACCGTGCGTAAAGCACTCCCTTATGCACTATTCGAGACGCTTAAATTTCATTTTTAAAGCAGTACCTAAAGTAACTAAAAATTTATAATACAAATTAACAAATTACTTCAGACACTCGCTCAGACTCGTGCTACAATATTCATATTAGTTAAAAAATAGTCATTTTACACACTTGATGCATAATTTTGTGCTCAACCAAGTGTGCTCAT